>SEMN01000485.1:260000-399145 GCA_005408345.1 Macquaria australasica | reverse complement strand
TATATATATATATATATATATATATATATATATATATGCATCAATACTATTATTGATGCATGATTTCTAATGTTTCCCAGTTGAACTCCTACCAAATATATAAGAACTGCAAATCTAATCTTACACATTAGGGTAGTATATGGTTGTTTTCCATTTAGTTTCAGTGTTCCCACCTGTGCTTATCTCCATATACAGGTATCTCAAATAAATCCCTGTATTTACTTCTACTCACTATAATACATTAGTTTCATAGTTTTAAACTCTAGTTCCTGGAACAGTTTGGTGATGGTACCGTCTTAAAAGTATCACTACTATTCATTATTAGAAAAAAAGTTTAAAAAATGGCATTTACCATTCCCTGCAGAGAATCTGACAGACAAGGAGTTGAAGAAACTGCGCAACAAACAGCGAAGAGCCCAGAAGAAGGCCCAATTAGAAGAGGAGAAGAAGAACGCAGAGAAGGAGAAACAGCTGAAGAACCAGAAGAAGAAGAAGGAGGATGATGATGAGGAGATAGGAGGGCCGAAAGAGGAGCTAATACCAGAGAAACTGGCCAAGGTGGGCTCATATTTACCCGTTCTTTCAGCATGACAGAAGGTTTAGTAGCTGCGCTGTGTGAGCACAGCGGTCCTGATTGGTAGAATTATTCCAGATCAATAATGGTTAACTTCTTGTACCAGCCGGAGAATCCTCTGGAGGAAGCAGTGAAGTTCCTGATCCCTCTCAAGAACCTGGTTCGCAACAAGATCGAGACTCACCTCCTGGCCTTTGAGATCTACTTCAGGAAAGGTCAGACCAAGACTACCAGCCTGCATTACACCATGTTTCACACCCTTATTTCACTAGTGCCAACTGTTGTTCTTCATTCCTCCAGAGAAGTACCTGTTGATGCTGCAGTCAGTAAAGAGGGCTGTAGCCATAGAGCCTTCCAACCCATGGCTGCACCAGTGTCTAGTGCGCTTCTTTAAAGGAGGTGAGCATAACCCACACTGAGCTGTTGGTCCATAGTGACGCCTGCTGTACATTACTGGGGGAGGTGAAGGGCAGGTGTTCTACATGTAACCTTGAAATGTCTGAAGCCTTCTACTTGTCTGGTCTAAGTGTGAAACCTCTTTTAGTCAGGATGTAGTATTGTGGCTTAAGTGGAACGAAACAACAAACTGTCCATCTAACTTGGATTCACTAATGATACATCTCTCTCAGTAGGGTGACGTGCCTCCATTTGAGTTAAGAGTTTTAAAGCTTCATATGTGTCTGTTATTGTAGTGAGCGAGAGTGCAGACTTGGCGGAGGCAGTGAGGACGGTGTTGAAGCAGGAGATCTCCAGGCTGTTTGGGGAGAGTAACCCTCAGAGCTTCAACAAAAACTACCTGAGCCAACACTCCAACTCCATCCCACACCGACTGGCTGGTACGCAGTGCACACATACACACATATACACACACATACACACACACACACACACACACACACACACACACACACGCACTGACACAGACCTCAGGAGGCATCTCGCATCATCTGTTAAAGTCCGCCTCCACTATGTATGAGGTACGCTGAGCCTGTTTCCACATTCACTGAGAGGGACTCTGAGTTCTGACACTGCTCTTTCTTTCTTTTTTTTTGAAATTCTTGTTCTATTGGGATGTCCATACAAACAATGTGATCATTAGAGACTTAGAAGCCTTATCTCTCCAAGCCTTCTGTGAAAACAGTGAGTCACAATAGATGATACAGAGGCAAATAAGGACCAATGAAATACATATGCATTACAGGTATAGAAAACTAATTACGCAATAGAAAAACAGAACTTCATAAATAGAACCAGAATGTCGGGGTGTACCTTCATGATACTCAATTCACCTAAAAAAGGACAGAGAAATTCACTTTAAACAAATGAATGGACGTACAGGTATTATGTACAAAATCCCATAGTTGTCCTTTTGCAGTCTAATAGAACACGTTATTCTTTCCATCCTAAAGATCATATATAAGAAGAAATTTAGCCATGTTCTAATAACGGCTTTTCTGCCTGCTGTGCTTAGACTACTAAAGAAATCCTCCATTTTCAATATGAGGTTGGGAATATACATTCTGATAAAATAATTCAAAACTACAAAGTAATGGGGGCCAATTACTAGGGCCGACCTAGTAACATTGCCATTGTGACTTTTATGTAAAAGTGACCAGTCCGTGCATGTCTTGTCATTGTGTGTCTCTCTGGTCTTCCCAGCTGCTAAGATGATGGTCTACCTGGAGCCTTCCTCTTATAAGATGGCCTGTGAGATCTCTACAGCCCTGGATGAGTCACTGGCCGGAAGAAGCATCCAGGTCTGTGGTGGTTTACCAACATCATCACACACCTGCTGTCTCTGGTTTAGAACTGAATTCAGATAAACTAACTGTGTGTGTGTTGCAGATCTGTACTGACGTTCTGGAGGCTTTGCGTGATGGACAGCTGGGCGAGGGCCAGCAGAAGGCTGCTGAGGCTTACCGAGCCGCCTGCCATAAGATCTACCCCTACAGCCTTGCGTTCATGCCTCCCGGTTACCAAGACAACAGCACCACAATCAGTGCCAACGGCGACCTTTCGGCGGGAGAGCATGACGACATGGCAAACGAAATGTGAGCTCTGACAACAAGAGAGGAGGAGGTGCGAACACGCCGCCAGACGCCTTAGTCCGCCAACACACCCATTTCCCCATCTCTGCCCCCTCCCCCAGCCCCTGGGCTATGGCTGCTGTGAGTCGCCCCCACATTGCACTGATCTGGTTGGACTGAGCGCCACAGGAGAGACAGGAAAGGGAGCTGGCACATGGAGGAAGACGATGCCCATGTAACTTTTCAAAACAATAAGGCCCTGTCCACAGTTGTTCTGTAACTGAAAAAACCCCCCAGATAAATACGGTATGGGGAGGCAAAAGAGGATTCTGGGAAAAGTGGACATTGGCTGGCTAAGATGGCTTCTGTAAACACAGTCTAGGTTTTTATAACTCCTGTGTTTTCACGCCATGTCCTTCTTGAAGGTGCATCTGCTTCTCACGTTTTTAAAAGTATATATTACAAACTGACAAACGGATTAATAAAACAGTGTTTGCAAAACCAAACGGTACCGTTGTGATCGTGGTGGTGATGTTGAGGGAGTGTTGTTCAGAATGTGTGCTGCTGTTTGCCAAAAACTAACACGACAGAAAAAGGGGAACTTGCTGATGTTCCAGGGAGGTCGTAGTAACTAGCTGCAGTTCTCTCCACACGAGGGCGCTGCCTGCTCCCAACATGAAATGGAAGAGGAGAATGAAGGGAAGTGCAGGACTGGAATGAAGGAACTGCACATGCCAGACTTCATCCGATCCCTTCAACGGTCTGCAGTTTGATCCTGGTGAGAAAAGGCTGTGCGGTTTCCTATGGAGACCACTTGTTTCCTGCATTTCTAAGTCTGACCGAATTGAGCACACGTCAACCATCAAGGAGTTCTGAATAAAACTGGTTTTGTGAAGGGAGTTGTTTGAATTGATTGCACTGAGATCCATGTACAGCCAGCTCAATTTAATCAAATCTGATGGTGCTGAGTGTGCAGCAAAAAGAGCGCCCTCAGACTCATTCTACATGATGCTGTCTGTCTTTCAGTCAGTCTGTGTGTCAGCTAGAGTTTTGAGCAGAGAACAGGAAGCGGCCTTCCAGATGGACCTTCACAGTTTGGGTTGGTGCATGTCTGTGTCCAGAGTCCTGGGAGCTGAGAAAGGTGTGGCCCTGATTCAAGTGGTGGTGATGAATTCTGGGAAATCTCTCTTCTGCTGCTGTGTGTAACCTCTGTTTATCCCTGAAGAGGAGAGAGACCCAATCCCAATGGCCTCTTTCAGGCCTGAACTCTCACGAACCTTTGACGTCACCTGGTAAGTTCTTGAGCGTGAGACGCTCGAAATGGTATAAAGAGGAATGGGGTAGTACTTTGCGACATACCACGTTACCCTGACAACACCAAAACATGTTACATTTGTGGGGTTGGGACTTTTCATTTTACTGTCTTCATGGCCAAGGGACCGACTGCCTGATGTGAATGTCTTCCAGGCTCTTGCTTCAGAGTGAACGAGAGGTAACTGTCAATCAACTGACTTGTTTTTGTCAAAACGGCATCATTAAGCAAAAATAAATTGAAATGGCTGAACCTAGATGTGTAATATGGCCTATGCTTCCGCTGATTTAATGTGGTTTGTTTGTACCATCTTTAACCCAATAAGCCAGGCTGAACAGCCATGTGCCAGTCCTCAGGAGGTACATGGATGTGGAGTGAGACATGAGGATTGACTTCAGGGTGTCAAGGAGTCTTTCAACGGTCTTCTAAGCATTTTGCACCAGGAGAGGGCTCATGTCTGGGGATATCATTTAGAGGTCCCTATTTTTGTTTTTTGTCTTACCAGGTGACGGCACGGGCTTTTGAGATGGCAAAGTCAACCATTTTTAGAGTTGTGCACAGGATTGCCAGGGAGATTCGCAGTCCAAACACCTCAGAGGTGTGTGTATATATATATGTGTGTATATATATATATATATATATATATATGTGTGTATATATATATATGTGTGTATATATATATATATATGTGTGTATATATATATGTATATAGAGTATATATATCAGAGGTGCCCCCCCAGTTTTTGAGGGAGATCCCTTGTCCCTGGCCTGTGCGTTCCTCCACAATGTGTGCCTCAGCCATAGCTCCTGCCTGAAGAACTGGTCCCCCTGCTCCACTTGACATCCAGGTGAGGAGTGGGGCCCACACGAGGGACAGGCTATGTGCCCACATATCTGCACTCCAGCACCTTCAGGCCTCATTAATGGATCATGATTATACTAGCAGATGAGTTTTTGTTGTACATTTAAATGTATGGGCTGAGTTTACATTAATACCAGCCACCACAGCCTTGTTTTACCCTTCAAACCTTTCTGTTCAACTTGTTGAAATCATTTCATTTTGTGGTCATAAAGCTAAATACTGTAACTACCTTACTGCCTTCTGTGATTCTTGTTTGTGATGGATGTAGAGGTTTTTTGATACTCCAGAATGACATTTCAACATGCACATCTCGTCTTTCAATATTTATGCTGGACATCTCAATTCAAAGAACACTGCAACTCCTGTTTAATATCATACAGCTTTTAACATCTGATTTAAGGAAATAGAAATCTGTCAATTTTAGCTGTACACATTTTCATACATATCAAATAAAACAAATCCATATATAATATATATAATAGGGCTGATAACCATATATTCAAATATTCAAACCAAAAAAATGAAAAGGCTGCTTGTTATGGTAAGTGTGCATAAAGGGCTCAAAAGAGAGCCCCCATGCACTTGACGAACCCTAAGCCCTCGTGGATTTAGCAGAAACACGCCTCAAAGTCCGTGAGTGAAGACATTGGGCCGACAGACACAAGACCTGGACACCTGACCCACAGTGCAGCTACAAAAATCATCAGTTTCCATTTGTGTTTCAGTTATACAAACTATAGAAGCCCATTTCCAACAGGAAAATAAAAACTGATGAAAAGTTAAGGAATGATAAAAGTAAACAATATGGTAAGTCAAACTTATACAAAGTCCAAATCCTAATACAACAAGACACTTTGGTTTACTGCGTGGAAAAGTCAAAACTTTAAATATATCTCTTAAATATATATTAATTTTGACATTAAAAGTCAAAACTTTTTAATATCTGAGTTATGATTTAGTTTGAGTTTTGTCATGCTATCTCATAATTCTGATTTAGTGAAACTTACCAGATTTACCAAGTCAAACTTATAAGATGTACTAGGTCAAACATATGAGAATTCCTATGTCAGAATTATGAGCTAATAAGTTAAACGTTTGACCGAATAAAGGACCTTTTCCAGAACACACTCATCCTGTTTAGGTTTTACTGACACCATGGCCTGTCCTGTAAAGGGTTAAAAGATGACAACACAGCCACAAAAAACATCAATGCTAGTATGACACTTTATTACATCATTGTGACTTGAATTATTACCAGTCTGCTTCAAGTCTATACATTCACCACACTCATGCTATCTACTATCTACTACTTTGAGCAGCACAAATGAAATCTCAGAGACAGATCCTCCTCCTGGATTATAAAAGGGGTAAGTGAGAAAATACACATTTGTCATTTGACCTGATCAATGTTCATCAGCGTCATCATCATCATCATCATGTCTACCTTAACTGTTCAGCTGTCACATAGACCTTCACTAGTGATATCTTCAGAGGGAGTGTATCTTGGTATGTGTGCGTTAGTGTCAAGATCAGAGAATGACAGCTGTCCTCTGTCCCAGTCCAGATACAGTGTGGTCCTTTGGGGTTTTTTGCTCAGTTGAATATCAGAACTTCAGCTGGGGGCCTCAAACACAGCCACTTCCCAGTTTATTTTTTGTCCAACCTCAATGTCCCAGCTGGGAGTCCTTGAGTTGATTTGATTTGTCCAAAGGGCAGTTATTTTTTTATTATATGTATGACACAAATTCCACCAAAATTGATCAAATGTTACTGAATGTTCTGAATGATGTATAAGTTCCACAATATTCTATATTAATCTGGCAAAGTTTCATCCTGATGGAATATTCCCAGGTGCTGCCAGGCCTTGCATTGCTACCGCCATCTAATGAAGGTAAACCATTCAATGCTTTATATAGTACTGTGCTGGGTTAGACTGGTATATGTGAACATCTATGTGAATTATTGGCCCCTCATTTTGAAATAATTTGTCCTTGCAAAGTCCTTGAAATGCATCATTACAAAAGAGTGACAACCCAGTGAGACAATCCTGAAAAGTTGCATCAACGTATTGTTTTAAAGTTGCTCTGCTCACACATGGACCTGCAGGCTTAGGCAGAGCTCAGACTGACTTTAGCTCTGCGTCAAAACACGCAGCCCCCTCATTCATTTGAGTGAAGCCAGTCTGGCAATGGGCAGAGGGCTACGGCAAAACAATGCTGTACCACAACGCAACATTTTCTGGCAGGGCACTGCAGGGGCCAAACAAGTACATGCAAGTGCACATTTCTGGTAGATTACTTTTTAAGGGGAATGCTGTATTTCTACTCTTTACCTCACAATCGTCATGACAAAAGATAAAATATTTATAGTTGTGATAACCATCCAGAGTTGTAAAATTTGTGTCAAGAGTATTACAAACTGCTGTGCAGTGTTTTGGGATATGATAAGCCTTCAAACTCGTGGATCTGTCACTCAAACTGGACTTCATGGATCGTATTTCATGTCTCACTGTTACCTGAAGCTAGCCTTGGGGACCAGATGAATCTGCAACCTGTTTTATTTGCTCTGGCAGATGTGTCTGGTCCATTATGCCAACATACAATTTGTAATAAGTGCTAGTATAACTGCAGTATTGATGTCATATCCAATGACTCATTGATCATGTATTTTAAAGTTGGCAGATGCTATTAGCACCCAGGTGTCAGTAGCCAACAATGCCATTTGGTGCCGGGGTGGAATAGCCAATGTGGCTATTTACACCCAGGTGTATATAGCATGGCAGAGACGAGCACCCATACAGGTGTCCATAGCCAACAATGCTATTTGCACCTGGGGTGGAATAGCCCTGTCATCAAAAACCACATGCGGCTGACAATAAATGATCCGTGACCTGCACTAAACCCCCAAAACCGAAAACAGATAACTGCAGCTCACGCTCAACACCCGCGGCCGTCAATAACCACCCTCTGTTGACGCTGCACATGGGAGAAGTTGGCCCTAAGAAGAGCCTAAACCTAACCAAACTGTGATCTTTTCACAACATTAACCACATGTTAGAAAGCCTTAGGTTTAGGAAATAGGCGCTCAACACCTGCAGCTGTCAATAACCACAACACTCACGCTGGGTGTAAATAGACACTCCATTTAAGGTTTGGGGTCCTGGCACAATTTGTCAAACATAAAGCAAGGCAAGCTAATTTATTCAAATGCAATATATTTAACAGAAAATGGAGGTAGAAAATAATAATAAAAAAAAATTATTTTTAACTTTGAGTGTGACTTACATTAACATTACTTAGTGAAGCTAAATCCTGTTAGCTACCTGTTGATGCTGCAAACAGGGCTGTAGCCACAGAGCCTTCCAACCCAAGGCTGCACCAGTGTCTATCTGCTTCTTCAAAGGAAGTGAGTATAACTGAGACACTGTTTCATACATGGCTGCAACCAAGGATTATCGATTCATCTTATTTTCTTTGACTGATTAAATCTATAAAATATCAAACAATAATGAAAAATATCTATTGGAATTTTTTAAAAGCCTAACGTGTGTATGTATAAAGAGTGTTGAGCAGAGAACAGGAAGCAGTCTTGCAGATGGACCTTCACAGTTTGGGTTGGGGCATGTCTGTGTCCACAACCTCCACCTGTCCAGAGCCCTGGGAGCTGAGAAAGGTGTGGTCCTGATTCAAGTAGCTGGTGATGAACTCTGGGAAATCTCTCTTTAGGACCACCTCCAGGAACAGGTCTGCTGCTGTGTGTAACCTCTGTTTAGCCCTGAAGAAGAGAGACAGAGAGACACCTGAGCCACTTGTGTTCCAGTGATACAAACAACTACAGAAGCCCATTTCCAACAGGGAAATAAAACATATTCATGGCAAGTCAAAACTATGAAATATGTCAAAAAGTTGGCTTTCTCACTATCTCATAATTTTGACTTACTGTGTCATAATGTTGACTCAGTCAAAACTTTTACTTAATATCTTTCTTTTTTTGTCATCCCTAACAGTTTGGGCTTCAAAGCAAAGGCTTGTTAATGTTATATACGAATGCATGAGTACTGACCTCACTGTTGTTTATTGGTCCTATAGTAACTTGAGTTCAGTGTAATACGCATGGACATGTTAGCAACTTAAAAAGTTGCGTGTAAGGTAACGCTTTATGTTAAGGTCCTTGTAATGAGTGTTAGTTAATAGGTAACAAGGCCCTTATAATATGCTTATTAACATTATTATGTGTTAATAAGACTATATAAGTGTTAATTTATTGTTAGATATTTATAAGCACTTATTAACAACTTATAGACTGCTTAAGAACGTTAATTAAAGCCTTATGAGTTTCTTATAAATGTTTATAATAGCATTACAAACTCATTTATTGATTCTTACTAACTTACCTGTTCTGTCATTGTTAAACCTTTACCAAAGGGTTTATTAAGGTAAATAAATCCTTTATTATACACTTGAACACATATATGGCAAAACTAGTTTTTCATGTTTGTATTTAGAGAGCGAGAAGGAGAAAAGTGAGAGAGGGGGTAGGAGACTGTGTCAGCCCATTAAACATCCCCTCAGTCTCCTCCTGCTCTCTGTGATCACCGTCACTGTGTATTAAAGCAGCCACATTCACAATTTAGTTGCTCTCATTTACACATTTTTCTGTTTCTGTTGTCAGATCATGTAAAGAGTATGTAAAAGAGTAGACATTTCATTGCAGCTCATAAATACTACGTTGACCAGCAGTCACTACCAAGCTGCTGAACTGCAGATAAAATCTTTATTTTATGACAAAATAAACACAAATACAAGTTAATTACAGCAGCTGTGCTGTGAGAGTGGCTTTATTAACATTTTAAGGCTTGGTAATGACTTGTAATATTCATTTTTATGTGGATGACACAGTCTTGTATGCATTTGGCTCCTCTTCAACTCAAACTATATCAAGACTGCAATCTGCCTTCAATGTTCTTCAGACGTCTCTGCAGAATCTCAAGCTTGTACTGAATGCTGACAAGACAAAATGTGTTTTATTTTCCAGAAATCAGAATTCCAGTTTGCATCTCCCTCACCTCCCTACATTTGATTATACTGAAATTGAAATTGTCAATTGTGATGATTACTCTACAAATAAGTTTAAATGATTTGATATAGCTATACCCTAAAGCTCAAGAACAGCAGTATTCTGACCTGTATCTGCACAGATGGGGGTGCTGTCACCCCCATCTGTGCAGTAAAGCATGGGAGGTATCATTTACAGAGCAGATGTGTATGCTATAGTTAATGCTACTGGAGCCAGTGATCTACCATGACACATGTCCTCATTGCTCAACTCCTTAAGGACCCAAAAGGTGTCCTTAAGGAGTGTCTCTTACCTAACAGAGTGACAGAGAGTGCTGAGCTCCATCATGACCTCGTTGGTGAGGTCAGTCACCAGCCGCCTGCTCACCACCCTGCTGTCCTCCTCCAGCTGAGTCTGATGACAGATCCACTGCCACACCTGACACACACACAAACACACAGCATTATGTCGTACTTGAGGGTCATTTAGGCTTTACAGTTCTGGTTAACAATAAACTATCCAAGTGTGAAAAGGGCATGCTGCCCTGTAATAGCAGTTCAGTATTTCACAACATGGATTTACAACACAAGCTCTATTAAAAGCCAGCTTCTTGCTCTGAGCGATAATGTTCTACATGAACACACAACTTTCTGCCGGTTAAAACGGTTTTGCTCTATTTGTGTTTCTGTCTGTGCTCTTCTCACTGATTTGAAGAGGGCAGGGCTCAGTTTAAAAAAACATGATGTCACATATTTCCGTACACCAATAAGAATTTAGCAACATCTGAATCAAGATCGGATTGCCTTGGTGGGTTGTTTGCTCATGTTTCCAGGCCGCTGTCAATCAAATCTGATCAAACCACACCCACTCAGTCCTGATGAAGCAGATTGGCTGAGTTTTTAGCCATGCCAGCAGCTTGGCTCTAGGTCTGTTGGTCCACCGCTTTGGAACAGACTGAAACATCTCTATTTACAGAGATTTTATAATAGCTCTGAAACTATTGGATGGATTGCCATGAAATGTTGTACAGACATTCATGGTTCACAGAGGATACATCCCAATGACTTTGGTGATCCCCTGACTTTTTCTCTAGTGCCACCAGCAGGTTGACATTTGTGTTTCAGAGTGAAATGTCTTGACACTACTGAATGGATTGTCATGAAATTTGCTTCAGATATTCAAGATCAATTCTCATGGCTTGGATGATCCTTTGACTTTTCCTCCAGCGCCAGCAGCTGGTCAAAGTTTTCACTTATTCAGTTAAAAGCCCTCACAGCTCTTTCGTTTCGCTAGTTAGCAAGATATTTCACAAACATGTTACCAGATTTCATTTGGTATTAGACATTTGGCATTTGTTTTTTGGCCCAGGAGACCATAGGCCAGAAAACAAATGATACGTTTTGATACAGATGGCACCACCATTTGGACCATAGGGATGGCAATGTCAGTCTTTCTTTGCTTGTTCAGTCAATCTGTCCACCACTCTGGTCCAGACTGAAACATCTCAACAACTATTGGGTGGAAACCTGCAAAATTCAATGACATACCCATCAACCTCAGCTGTACTTTGAGTTTAGTGCTAATTAGAAAATGTTAGCATGCTAACATGCTAAAGTAAGATGAACATTGTAAAGATTTCTTGCTAAACATCAGCATGTTGGCATTGTCTATGCGATCATGTTAGTGTGCTGACGTTAGCTTTCAGCTCAAAGCACGCTGTGCCTCTACCGTGGCTGTAAACTCTTACACCCCATTCAGACCGGCACGGTGACGCGGGTCAAACCCGCCCCTGGGATCTATCTGAATCCCAATCAGGGTTGGATGTGGGTCAGAGGCTGTCTGGCTTTAGTGAGCTTTAGTGAGAATTTTTGTACTGTAGCAGAACACTAATTTAACACACAAAATAAAACAAAATAACAATAAACATTGACTCACATCAGTGAATCAACAGAGGGTTTTGCCACAATTGCCATTTAACTGACTTGCCAAAAAAAAGAGAGACTGAGAGAGAATGACAGCAAGAGAGCAAAATAGGGAGACAGACAGATGTTAAACTTTACTGGAAATTATTCGATGTAATTCAGTGCTATTTTGTGGTTTATGAGTGAAATGTATGAACTACAGTGCAGACTGGAGACTATGCTAACAGTGACAAGCAGGGCGACGGCTGTCTCATATGAATGGGTCCAACATGGGATGAATGCACATCAAGTAGACCAGCGTCAAAAGCTGCTGCCTGAAAGGGGTCTTGTTTTCCTGGATTCCTTGGTTCAAAAACATTTGTCTTTATAGGCTCCATCCATTTCTGCTCAAACTGATCTTTTGTCATTTTGCTAAATATTTTGCTAAATGAGTGATGCATTGTATGCACGTCATATTCTCATTAGGGGCTGAGCCCCCCTAAAGGTCTGATCCTAGAATCGCCCCTGGAGAGCTGTAACCATTAGTTGATTGTTCTGATCAGTCTGATTTAGCTAAGACCTAGAAAAATGTCTAAAGTAAATTCTCTGTGTTGTTGACTTGGGGGGGGGGTGCTCAAGTTGGATCATTTAAACCCACCTGTGATCTGGAAATCTCTGCTGTGGCTGAATCTTCAACCTGGCCTCTGTAGAAAAAGTGGCCTTTACCTAGGAAACAGAGCATGGTTTGAACAGTCTACATAACAAGACTTAGTTCCTGCCCTGCTCCTAAGGATGATGAAAGCAAGAATATGAGAGTGTATGTACCTGATAGCCAAGCATTAATAAAGAGGACACCAACTGCAATGTTATGCTTCAACCCAAAAAGGGTTACTCCTCCCTAAGGAAAAACAAAATACATCAAAATGTACTTTATTATTAGAGACTAATACAGCATACCCTGTTCTTTTACATAAAGCTATCATAGTCAGTAATGCATTTACATCCTGTCATGTTATGTGACATGTATGAGTTCATTTCTCAACCCAACTGAAAGCCTATGGGAGATTTTGCTCTCCACCACCATCATCAAAACACCCAATGAGGGAAGATCTTTTGGAGTAATGGTGTCATCCCTCCAGAAGAGTTCAGCAGACTTGGAATATCTATGACAAGGAGCTCTGAATCTGTATCTTGTATAAGGGATTTTTCAGCCCAGGAGAGGCTATCGGTCTGTTTGGAAAGGGATGGAATTGATGGAACAGCTTTGCAAGGTATTTCCTGCTATTCAACTCTGAGACAACTGAACAACTGACCGAAGGCATGGACAGTAGGTCATCAGGAGTCACAGTGACATCATTTTGAAGCTGGTGAAGCTGGTTATCACCTTCAGTGTAGAGTTTGAAGAGCTGGAAAAGGTGAAGAATTACCACAAACAGAAAACACAAGCCATTATTAACCCCTCTGTATTTATAGAAAGCTTTGTATGGCTCATGATCCAGTGCTTACTTTCTGCATGGGCTCAATCAAGCCCAGATCGTATACCATGAAACCATCCACACCTGCCTTGATCTCGAGCAACTTCAGTCTGAAAGGTAGAGAAAACAATGTCAGGGTCGAACATGCAGGAACTGTGACGATAGTAGTGCTGATTTTAACTACTTTATATACAGTTTGATAGTTTATTCCAGTGGTTTCCACACAGATAAATCTGAGGGTTGTGAGATGATTAATAGATAGAAGAAAAAACTAAGTTCTGCTACTAATATATATATATATAAATGTTTTTGTGCATATTGCATGCATATTTTTTCCCTTTTGGACCTCAAACAGTTATCTGTTATTATTGGATAACTTTCCATATAAGTTGAATTGTATCCTTGCCTGTAGACAATTTTCCCTTTTGTCATGTTCAACTGACCTGCTGTGCTGGGGCTAAAAGACCCTATAGGTTAAGCTTACAAATAATTGGAATTAATTGATTAGAAGTGTATCAACTGAATTCTGTCTATTTTTACTATAATTAGTACCGAATTACTTACAGTACTTTGTTTTAGAAAACTGAGGAATTTATTCAGAAAGACCTGTAAAATAAAACAATACCAAGAAGTAAACTGACTCACTAATGTCAGTTACACAGCCATATGTATCTAAAGTTTATTAGCATTAGCTAATGTTAACCAACACAAAAGCTACTGGTCATACCAGACCAAGTTAGGCTTGTAGCAGCAAAACTCCAGACTGTGGTAAATTGAGAAAGCTTGCATTATATTGCTTATGAATGCAACTTTTCATTTATAAGAGTAAAAATGGAGTACTTCTTTCAAAAGTCTCGCTTTAATGCCATCCTCAAGACAAACTTTAGATTTTTAGACCCACTATTAACAACATTCTTGGACTAAACATTGCAACCTAATGACTTGTTGTCCTATTGCCCAGTGAATGTCTTTGCCACATGCCTGTTTCATTTGTAAAGCTACGTTGATTTCCAGTGGCTAAGAATGAGACTGTGATGTTCCTACCTGGTGACAGTAGCCAGCACTCTCCTGTGGGAGTCGCTGAGCGGATCCTGAGGCAGCAGCAGGGCAGCCATGCCTCCTGTGGCCAGCGCCCCCCTCCGATGACACGTCTG
This sequence comes from Macquaria australasica, assembly GCA_005408345.1. NCBI lineage: Eukaryota > Metazoa > Chordata > Actinopteri > Centrarchiformes > Percichthyidae > Macquaria > Macquaria australasica. Next base: position 384,785 of record SEMN01000485.1, on the reverse strand, counting down.
AACCAACAGGTCCATGTAGCTGCGCAGAAAACGCTTCTCCATGTTGACATATTTACTGCGGTCGGGCAGTAGGAAGGCTTGTCGGTGACCTAGAGGAGAAACACAGGACCCCTTGACTTCAGTGAGACACAGATCGCCTTTTTCACCATAACTTAATGTGTCTTTTGTGTATAATTTGTACAATTTGCTTATTGTAAAAAGATATTAATAAATACACTCCATCATATATATATATATATATATATATGAACCCTAATTCTGATACTACAGTTGGACCTGGACTTTCCCTTAAGCGATGACTGGGTTGTGTGGAAAAAATGGAGGGATGTCAGGAGCAGCTAAAAGCCAGAATGTTTGGCTCACCAAATTTATTGACAAAGGACGCTGAATAATCCCAGATGCCACAGTTGAGACCTGCTGAATGTTCTCGCAGCTCGTAGAGAATCTCCTCCATCTCAAACGCTGCTAATACATTTTCAATTAGCACCGTCACCTTGATGCTGCCCTGTGGAAGGCCCAGCTACACACACACACACACACACGCACACACAAACTACATATGAGGGATCATTTCACACAGATTATTTTTATACTACTACTGCCGATAATCAGGGCAATCATAAATGTTATAAAGAACAAAAGAAATGAAAAAAGAGAATTACATTTGAAATGCCAAATTGATTTCATGAAATGACAATTTGAAAATGGAGAGTAAAATTGCTGCAATAAAAAAGCTTAAGCAGAAATGCTCAAAGTGCAACTTTAACTGAAAACATCTTTTCTGAAACAGGAAAATCAGTGAGGAGGAGGTGTGGCCTCTGCTGGAAGGGCTTGAAAGAATTTGGGATGCAAAAGCACCTTACGAACACCGGGGGGAGTCTTCTTGCTGTGTGTGAATAAAGAATAAAGTGGTAATATTTGGACAAAAAATTATAGAATTGGGAGAAAAAGGTTGCTTCGAGAACATGATTGCATTAGGATAATGTGCTGGTATACAGCTTTGGTCAGCAACCTGCAGGCTTTATTACTCTTGTGTCCCCCCTCGCTTGGTGATATGACAAGTGTCTCCCAATCCCAAACAGGGCTAGGTGTCTGTTTAAATGTGTTACTGGAAAGATACAAGCAGAGCATTAACATTCACTCAGTGCACAGCTCCTATGACAGTTAACTCTGTTTGCCTTTCATATCATTTCCAGAGAGCTATAAAGCTGGCTTCAATCATTTTCTCATGCCAGGAAGTTTAGTTCTCTGTCTGGAGGAAACCAAGTCCCCACTGTGCTCCTGCCACTGCCTTGGAGCAGGTCTGATTATGTGACTCATACTTCATGTAATAGCTTTCATTTCATTTCACTATCCAAAGATTTCTGATAATAAGGTGCTAATTGTTAAAACCTAATTTCTGGTCATTCTCATCCCTCATTTGACACATGAAAGCTGACAGACTGCTCTCACCTGATTAGTACAGGACAGTGCCAGCCTATAAACACAACAGTCTGTCCCTAAGTGAGTGAGTGTTGGAGTTCAACCATTGGCTGTTGCTCTTTCAAAATGAATAGGAGCAAACTGTCCTCTAGTACGCCCTCAGGGGGCTTTGACAGCGGAAAATTTTGTTCTTGCAACTGCATTTATAACATTTTTTTTTACTCAAATGTAGCATATGAGAAACAAGACTAGGTGGAAACCTAGTATTTGGCTGGATTGTGGGTGGTCATTGTGACATATTGTGGCCATATTGTTACATGGATAGTCAGTGGTAGTGTCTATAATGTGAATTCCTAGATATCAAATGTTCCTCTGCAATTTTCTGTAGTGGTCCCAGTAATTTTTGTCAGTAATAATACGTGTGCTGAAGTAGAATATCACATGACATGGTTAATATTATGACTTGATTCTCAAAATATTCTGACTTTATTTTTTCCTAATACTCCATTGTGGGTAAAGCCAGGAACTTACAGTGGCAACAAATAAATAGATAAGATACAGTTAGCAATGGCTGCCTTACTGACAGTCCCTACAAGATGTTGCCCCACAACTGACTTTTGTGTTTTCTCTCCCTTTTTCTCTTCACTTTCAATTTACAGAGGCATATTCTGTAAACACAGCAGGTAACACAATCAGTACTCACAATCAGTGAGTACTGATCAGTTTAAAACAAAACCTGGGTATTTTAGTTGAAAACTGATTTTAAAGGAAAATGATAAGGTTTCATCATCAGAAAACTAGATGACAGATGTGTGCATAAACACTGACACATGTGCAGACCTTCTGTTGTGTCCAGACAATTATCTTGTTCCATAGTCTGGCCTCCAAAAAACTCTCCACCTGGATAACAAGGAGAAACACTAGAACTTCATGCTGACTATATTCATATTACACAAATCATCTGTGTGCTTGAGGGATTGTGTGAGTTACTTTTGAGAGGTAGAAAAAGGGTCCACTCTTGTTTTCAAACAGTGTCTTTCCACAGTGAAACATGAGGAGTCCAAAGTCAAAGAGAGGACCAGGAGCCTCCCTCCCCTCCACCTGACACACAGCCACAGAAGGACAGATAACGTCTGCTTTATGTATGGACTCTCTTTGGATTAATCATATACTGATTTAGCATATAACACATCAACAATAATGACAAATGCCCATCACAAGTTACCACAGCACCAAATTGATATTGGAAAACTGTTTATTTTGTCTGATGGTATTAAATTTACATTAACATGAACATAAAAATAACTATGCAGTAAATCCTCATGTTTGATCAACTAGAAGCAGTAAAAGTTTGGTATTTTTACTGAAAAAAAGGTAAGTCAGAGAATTCATTCTCTCTTCACGAGTGACCAATTAATCAATTGTTTCAGCACAGTAAACATATCAGTTTCCTCAAATAATACAAGCATCCCTTTGGCCAGTAAACAAGTGTGAATATTCTGTTTAAATTTCATCTAAAAGCCAGGGCTGTAGTAGCTAATACTGAGATCAAGAGCCCCCCCATCGAATCCCCCACCACGCTTAGAAAATTTCCAAAAAGAGGGTTTCAGTGTATTTTTTGTAATTATTATTATTATTTTTTTAAATATTCTCTCTATTCAGGTAATCATTAAATTAAATGTTCTGTAAAATTTATTTTCCAACATAAAACTTTCTGTTTCAAAGCCTTCTCCACACTGCCAGGAATAAAAGTATTGGAGAGAATTGCTGAAGCCTTTATTTACTGGTCATGTTATTGGCTAAAAAGTTATAAACTAAACATATTTTGTATGAAATACTAGAATCGGCATATAAAATAACATGAGTATTTTTTTATTATAGAATCTTAACTCCCCTAACCTCATGAGTGTAACTTTACTGAAGCCCTAGTGTCACTTTTTCTGTGATTATAATGTCTTTCAAATTATTCTGATAGCAGAGGCTTTGTAGAAAAATGAGATCTAACAACTTGCCTTTTTGTATACTACCACGAGGAGTCACCAAAATCAAATTTCCAAATCCTACACATATGGGCTTTAAATCCCAGAACACATTAAGGAAACACATTATAGCTCTACAGCTTTGATTTCCAAAATCAAACAAGTGTAGGTTAATTTACATTCAAACACTTCAGCTTCATTTGGATCTAAACCCGCGCTGAATAAATAAATGAACTGAGTGAAGTGAAGAGAAAATACCATACCATCATGCTGTGCTCCACCATATTCCAGGCACGAGGACGAAGCATCAGCACTGGAGCCTGAGATATGTGTGGAACATCTGTTAACATGGAGGAAGGTGGATGAATATTGTGGTGCATGACAGTATGTGTACTGTGACATTTACTCTGTTCCACACCTGGAATATTCACACAAATATTCTTGTCCATGTAGAGTAATGTAGCTGTACCAACATGCCTATCAATTTAAAGGAAACCACTTACTGGGGAACTGGTTGTGAACCGCCTTAAAAACATTATGAATGCCTTTGATCTGGTTGTGATACGTAGGGCAGTTCCCATCATCAAAGTCGACCTGCCAAAACCAAAGAGAGGATTTCAACTCAGTCTACAGTGGCACAGCAGAAAAAAAGCTATGTCCGGCTAAAAGTGCCAGCAGAGATGGATGTCAATGGTGATGGTCCAAGAAATGTTGACAATTTGGTTTTGAACATGGTTGTGTCTGAAATCACTCCCTCGTTCACTCACTCACTACTCTCTATACAAAACTCAATAGTTTGCTCAGTTGTGAGCAGTAAGTTGAGATTTTGGACGCTAACTAATCATCATCAGTACATTGCATTGTGGGATTGTTAGCAGAAAATGGTGCACAATGCCATGCACACTACTTACACTATATAGTGCATAAATGTAGACACTCAAATAAAATGGCAGACAGTAAATATAGTGAATAGGGAGTGATTTCAGACTCAGCCATGATAATGGCTCTGTGAGACTGTACTAGGACCATGGTGCTTTTATCTCAATGCTAATGTTAGCATGTTAACATGCTCACAATGACAAAGTTAACATGCTAATATTTAGCAAATAATACCATGTTCACCATCTTGGTTCAGCATGTTAACATTTGTACATTTGTACACAAAGTACAGCATTATGATAAACCAAAATATTGGACAAATAATTTTTTTTATTTATATGATGATAATATATCAATGTTGTGTTTTTAGCTTGTTCCGCTGCCCCAAAGTAAAAAAAACAAAAAATAAAATAATACATTTTATAAAAATAAATAATATAAAAATGAATACAGCTTTTATTAATTATTATTAGCTTTTATATTTTCTTCATGTTAAGGCTGTGATCACATAGGACACATTTTGTCCTACTCAAACACATGGCAACGGTGTTAGCATCATTGCTAATAGTGACAGCTCATGTATTACTGGTACAGTATGTATGGAAACCTGGAATTAACTATTCTTCACAATTAGATTTTGATATATGAAGAGAAGGCTGGTGTTATTCTATATTTTTCTCATTGTCAATAAATTCCATAGTGTAAAGTTTGTCTCTTAATACTTTTTCTCATATGGTCACAGGTAAATGATGGAGGTGGTACCTGTATGCCTTGTGCTGGTGACTGGAGAGCTTTAATGAAGCGCTGGGTATCGCAGGGAGCAAGATCTCCAATATCCACATATCTTCTCTGGAGCCTTGGGGGTACGGGGAGCACCCTCCAGGCTGGGTCTCTCCTGATGTGTGTGGTACTTTCCAGAAAGCTTGGCAGGTCACCTGAAAGGTCTAAGTGGGCCTTTCTGGACACTCGCAACTGCAGGACCTGAATAGAGTAGAGTTGAGCAGATGCCTCATCCTGAGTTAAACAAGTCTTCCATGCATTAAATAAAAAGTGCTTTTTCAGCTGTCCTACCTGATCCACCATCCCATCAAATGTGGAGATCAGCTCGTGGAGGAAGAGAAGGGAGTCTGTGGTGAAAAGTGTCTCACACTCTGCTTCTAGACCTGAGGGAGGGGGAGACAGCTCCATGCTGACTGGACCCTGTGGACCAAAAGAATCATCTTATTAGAGTCTGTATGATGTGTGTTTAACAAGGTCAATGTCCATATTTGCCAAAAGGTGCTAATTTTAGGGGCCCCAAAAAGAGAGAGGACCCATAAAAATTCAAAAAGGATAATTTTATCACTAATTTATATGGACTCACTGGTCCTGGATGCCAACACTCAAAGACTCAGCGCTGCAATGTGGAGGGGTTGAGTTACTTTATGCGAATGTCCTCTAACATGCAGGAGTGACAGATAGATACCCGTTTTTGATTCCCCAGGAGAGAGTAGCACAGGATTGTTTTCTACTTCACTCTACATAAACCTGCATTTATTATGTTTTTGGCCACTTGGGGGCAGTGGAACCAGATGTCAACACAACTTTGACATATTATCACCTTATAAAGTTTTTATGGCTAACATCCAACTTAAATGGAGCAACATAAGCATTCATTTGGAGTTGTGTTGGTGTACATCTGATAAATTTAAGTCCAATATTCTCCCTCTATTAGCTCTGTTTTTGGTCTCCACCAACTCCTGAGGGAAATATCTGTCTCTTTAGCTGCTATATGCTCCACTATGTTCACCAGCTAGTCTCTGTGTCTGTCTGCTGTTTGCTGCTGAGCAGGTAGAGTACAGTGGGTTTATGAGAACATTTTCACTGAAAACAGCTGCTGCTGCTGCTGGAAACAAAGCTAATCAGCTGTCAGATAGAGGCATAAAAAGGCCTTCTTTAAAACAAAGGAATATGTTTCAGTTGTAAAGGAGTCCTGTAGGAATTATGCAGGCATTGAATTAATTATTTTGTCCTTTTATTTATTTATTAATATAAAAGTAGTGATTAGTGCAGCTTTACATAAAATGGAGGAAAAACTGATCATAGCTTTCCACGACTTCCTAATTCTTTACGAACTTTAACAAGCTGTCAGGACTTGAATGAGAAAAACAATGTGTGGAAACAGATCACTTGGGAAATTAACTATTTAGTTGTGCACCAGTCTAGAAGCAGCTTAAAAAAATGACTGAGAAATCAGAGCTTAGTATGTAAATTACAATGCAATCACCCCCGAAAACCAGACTCATGAGAGGAAAGAGATAAGGGCTGCAACTAATGATTATTGATCACTCTGACAATGAAGCAAATGTCTTGTTTTGTTGTACCAGCAGTCCAAAACTCTAATATATTCAGTTAACAGCAATTTGAGGAAAAAAAAGCAGCACCCCCCCCCCCCCCCCAAAAAAAACCATACAACTAGAGAATGTTGCTTTAAAAATTACTTTAAACAATTATTCAATTATCAAAATAGCTGCAGATTAATGTTATGTTGACCGACTAATCGATTATTTGACTCATAGTCTCAGCACAAAAGACAGCTTGCTGCTTTTAAATCTGTATGTGTGAATGAGAAGCAAGTGTTGGTTCTGAGCAATATTAAATTCCAAGCTACACTCCTGCCAGTATAGTTGTTCTTTGATTCAAGCAGGTAAACATTTTGTACCCCTGATCAGCGTTTTATTTTGGCCACTTTCAAATTCCTAAGGCTTGTCAAAGTGAAGAAGCATCTGAAACAGCACTTTAACTATCGCAGGACACTAAAGCTAATGAAAGTGCTGTGGAGTTCATAGTCCAGTGTGAAACACTCTGTTAACGCCTCCTCACATTGTTGTTGTTTCTTTCCACCACCCATAATGTTGCATTCCTTATAGTCCATAATGTCTGTTTAGATGCAAAATAAAGTAATATGGTGATACTCACAAACATGTTGTTGACAGGTCTCTGTTCACTCAACAGAAGTGGACTTTGATTACGGACTCACTTTGGTCACTGTTTGAACAGGAAGATGTTTGTAGAGTTTAAAGTCCTGTACAATGTGTACATTGACATTTGAGGCTATTTAAACACAGGATGCCCTATTATAGCAATTTGGTCAAATTAGTAATACTATAGGTATTAGGTATACATGATTTGAGAAATATTTGTGATTTTATTCTATTTTATTAAATTACTAGATGTAATTGGAAATGACCTGGACATCTCAAACTTGGATCCACCATTCCTTTTTCCATTCTACTACAGTCCAGTTCTAACCTTTCTTAGCCCGAGCAATCCCCCATTTTAATTACCTAGAAAACGAAACAAGCCTTCTCATAAGTCTTCTCAGAACTGTTAAAATGTATGTTGGCTCTCCTTCTGTCGCTTTGAATATCTTAATATCTGTTTCTACTGTGGATGCCTTTAGTCAGAATCACAATGGCTAAAGATACTTTACATTTTGTTTTGGCAGTTTCTTTGTTTGACAGTTTTTCGTTTCTCAGAGTACCAGAGAGCTGACCTTAGACCTTAGCCTGCAGTGTCTAAGAGCAGAAGTACCTAGACTTTTTGGCTTGTGACTCCTTTAATTGAAGCAATGGTGATCCATCATTACAGGTTACAGCCTTAGTGTGGTCTTGGATTTGTCTGGTTTGAATTATTTTTAGATCTGGAGAGTAGAGAGTGTCCGTTTTTTAAATAAGAAAATATAAACATTTGGGAAATGTAAAAATAATAATAAAAAAAGTTTTGATTTCTATCCTTTTTCATAATCTAGTGACCCCTTTAGATTTTAGATTTATCTTGAAGCCCCTTATTAAGTCTGCTCTCAGATCCTGATTTAAGGTTTTGAAGGCATGAAGTCTTGGTTGAGTTTGATTTCACTGTCCAATAGTGACTGTTCGTATTCTTCTTGTTTTCATTTTTTGTCTATCAGTTTCTTTTTTTGCCAATATACAATGTGTAGACATGGTCTGAAAAGTAAATGTGCCTTGGATCCTCAACCTATATCTCCTATGCTTCCTTTCTTTACTTTTAATCTAACTACCTTGCAATGACCTGTATTTTAACCACAGTTCGCCATTCATGTGCTTTGTGAAACGTATCGTCTTGGTAGGCCTACCCATATTTTAAATGTAACTACAAACATTGGGCTAAAATCTCACTCGTGTTTAACATTGTGAAAATTAGTAAAAAAAAAATATTAGGTGTTTACAACCTCGCAGTCTAGAAGTTGGAGGAGGTTTTCTGTTTATCTAGTGACTGAAAATAACGCTACACACCTTCGCCAGCGTCACTTTATATTTGAAACGGAAGTTGTACTTGTTTCCGTATCCGCTTTACGCCTACAGTCTATGGCCGTGCAGAGTAGCAGTAGAAATACATTAATGAAAAAGCATGGAAGGCAAGGCACAGATACAAGACGCAATTAAAATCCAAGGTGAAGTCGTTCGGAAGTTAAAGTCAGAGAAGGCGAGCAAAGAGCAGGTCAGTACTCAGATTCAGCAGTGAGCTGTAGTGAACAGGATGTCCATTTGGCATTTAACAGAAGGGTTGCCAGCCAGCTTCATTCACACTGTATAGCCAACTCCAAATCGCCAGACCAAACGCAGTTTAACCTTCTGTCAAATTACTGCAGCCTTAGTACAGCACTGTCTGCTTTATACGAGGCACTTCTTTAGTCGGCATAACGTTACATTATGTCCACAAAGTTAACGGTTACGTGTTTAAATAAAACCTGTTGGCTGTCATTTTTAAAATGAGAACTTCTTCCTCTGTTATTTATACAGCTAACGCTACATAATTAACTGGAAGACGTCAAGAATTTAGACAACCTCGCTGTTATACTGTAACGTATGTGTTCAGTGAAACATGAGTCAGCGTTAAATTGCTCCGACGTTAACGTTGGGTCTAACGGCCCTGCTGTCACATCAGCCTCTTAATAATGTCCATTTCAGGCAGAAGGGTTTGTTTGACACTTTGTTCCTACCAGTGTTAGCTGAACCGGCTAACCGCCCTCCTTCGGTCTGTCGAGTTAGCTAGCTAGCTAGTGCTAACACAGTGGCAGTGACAGAAACGTAGCCAGCCGGCTCAAAAATACATGTAGCGGTAGTAAATTGTATTTGCAAAGGAACGTTTTTAGACAACTGTCACGATGCGTCTACGCTTTAACTTTAAGCGTCTCTATCTCTAAAATGGATAGCTGATGCAATAACTTACCTTATTAACGCATTAAAGCATTTGGCAGAGGAGCCGGTGACAATTTAGAGTATGTAACGTTAACTATGCAGGTGCCAAGATCTGTGGTCTGATAGGGACAGAATGCCACACCAAATGCCCCATGTATCTGACAGTGTATTTATAACGTCTTTATTATCAGCAAGCACACAGAAGGAACATGTTCTATGTGCAAGTCTTTGTCTCAGCTGTTCTGAACTACAATAAGAGCATTTATTTCATTCAAATTTCAAATTGGTTTGTGGTTCCTCTGTGATATCCAAGATCTTCCTCTGCCATACACCATAGAGGATGTTGCAGCAGAGAGAGGGCTAAACTGGAAGTATCATTTCTATTTTGAAGTTTCCTGTTCCTACTGTTTAAGGTGGCTGTTTCTCAGTGAACACAAATAGCAGCCTCAATGTGTCTCTTTTCTGATCTTATTTTCTGTAAGTTTTTTCTGCGTCCTCCTTTATTTGTATGTGTTTTGTTTGGTCTGTTATGTCAGGGTCTGAGTGTCATTGAGACCTGAGGCCTGTACTACGAAGCCAGTTCAACATACCCAGGATATATTTTCGTTATCTGGCTTCACCAAGCCTAACAACCATGATCATGCTAAGTCGTCACAAGACGGTGGTTATCAACTCAGTAAGCCCAGGGTTTCCCAATCTAGCCATGAGCACGGTCACATTAAAGGGGCGGGGTTTGCAGCGTATGACCAATCACAAACATGACAAGTGTACTGGCAGCAGAGCGACACATTTTGCCAAAAAAGAGCAAACTATAATATTAGAGAAATACGAAGAAGTTAAATACATCATCCAGGCTGAAAGCAACACAACTGCAACTGAATGCAGGAAAGCTGCAGTCACAATCTGTGACTGTGTGAATGCAAACGTTAATAGGCTTATATCTCTGCCTCATCATTAGGGCATGAGTAGATCTGACTATAATTACATTTGTGTATTTCATTAATGTGTTGCTTAGATTGATTCTTATGAATGACAATTTTAGCCCTATTCCTTCAGCTGCAACCCTGGCTGTGTAAAACGGACTTGGGAGCAAATAAAACATAAATAAAATTAAAGCTGCAAGCAGCGATGAACGGGCACTCGCACACCTGCGCCCGTCGGGGAGTGCAGCATCCGCCGCTTCACGACTGGACATGGGCACAGTACTAATTAAAAGTATTGGGTGCGTAACATCCTGTTGTCAATAGGTGGCGCTATGACTTTGATTCAATATTGACCCCTACACGCATTCAGGCCGGGAATCTCATCCAACATAAGAAATATGGAAAAGATCTGATCATTTGGAGCCGAGTTCCAACAGTTTGATTTTTGATGATGGAACATCGAAATTCGCCGCGCCGCCATGACCACGCCCTTTGGTGAAAAGTCACAACTTTCACTGTACAGCATCATCAATGTCTTAAGGCTTCACTGGCAATTTTAGAGGTTGTTCTGCTCAACGCAGTAGGAGCTGCATGTTAGACTATAAATCGTGTCATTTCCTGCTGTCAATAGGTGGCGATATGACTGTGGCTGAAAATTTGCATATACACGCCTTCAGGGCAGGGGGGTCATGAAACATGGTAACTTTGGGGCCTCTTGGACAATGTGCAGTCCAGCCTCTGTCAGAGCTTTTACCACAACATCACCAGTGATTGCATTACACTTACAGTCATCTTACAGTCTACTTTCCCTTAGAATAATGCCTGAATCCAGCAGTGCCTGTTGAATTTGGCTGTCTTTGGCAAGCGGTTTTGTGCCTTGCATACAGTAACTGCACATGACCATCTATGTCCATGTTAGACCTTTTAAGTTCAACACACTTAGCCACATCGTAGATTGTTGTGTCATTTAGGGTTGACACATGTTGTCACTGAGCAATATGACAGTGGCAGCAGATACTTGAAGACACCCTGCCCCAGTACGTCACCTGAGTTTCTGTACGTACTGTATACCATGAATAGATACCTGACTTTTGAAAAAATCTTTTTCTTTTAACAAAAGACAGACAAAGCCACTTTTGAAATGTTAAATGTTCTATAAATTCAAGCAGCATGTAGCCGTAAGAACGTTGCATACGTAGAATACAGTCAGACACAAAACTTAAGTAAACAGGACAGGACTAGCAATCAGATTAGGCAATCAGATTAGTGCTTTGAACACATCTGGCATTGTCCAAAATATGGAATATTATATCATTCTAAAAGGTGCACTTGAAAACAGGGGTTTGTATCTGTAAGCTTAGTTTTGCTAAGCACACACACACACAGACTGGCAAAACAGAGTTTGCAGACAGAAAACAAAATGTACAAGTCTGCAAAACTAAGCTTACAGATACAAACTTCAATGTACAAGTTTGCAAAACTACGGTTACAGATACAAAACCCTGTTTTCAAGTACACCTTTTGGAATGATATAATATTCCATACCAAAAAAGGGACTGAGCTTTGATACCCAGAGAACCCAGCTAACTCAGTGGTGTAATTGCCTCTGTAGTATTCATTAGTACTTTTAGTTGGAGGCTTTACACAAAACTCACAATTTCTCCTTCTTGAAATTTATCGTTGACTTACATTTTAGGAAACCTTACACACTTAACCAAGGTTTTAAATGTAAGGAGCTTATAAATGCTAGAAACACTAAACACTGGACACATAGATTTGATACTAGGATCAGAGCAGGGCCCTGTCTGTCTGTCTGTCTGTCTGTCTGTCTGTCTGTCTGTCTGTCTGTCTGTGTGTGTTGGCTGTGTTGTGCTGGCTGCTTTGATTGACTTGGTACATCTCATGTTCTATCTTCCACGCTGTGATGATGATGATGATGCGTCATGCCCCGCCCTCCCCTAGTGCTAGGGTTGCTTACCACTTTTCTCCTGTTCTTCCTGCCTGACCCTGGATGACCTTGGCCTGCCTCACCCTTCATCATCACCATCATCTACCTCACTGTCTGGGGAATCCAACCATCCTGGACGTCATTGCTCAACTCACTTCCTGGTTCTTCGTCTTCTCACCATTGTGATTGGCTGCTGTGGCTGGCCTGGACAACACCACTGGACATTGCTGTACCCATGATGCACTCCTGAACTTTTGCTTGTCCAATTTCCGGACTCATTTCCCCCCTTGCTGCGGGATGAACGTGCTGGGCGTGTTTTGTGTTCGTGCTTGCTCTGGTCTGCTGGGCTTTCGGACTGCAACACGTGCCGGATCTCTGCATTCTTTCACTGGGATCACTTTGGCTCAGGTAGGCCTCTGGTGCTGTGTGCTTGTGTGTGTGTTTGGCAAGACTTCTTGTAATAAAATGGCGTCTGTAGTTTTTCAAATTTTTGCTCGCTGATGTTGACCAATGCAGTGTGACAGTAAGTGCTTACAAAGCTCTCATCTTCTGGTTTGTGTGTGTGGGGGTGTGTGTGTTGCAGATTGATGAAGAGGTAGCCAAACTGCTGGAGCTGAAGGCTCAGCTAGGAGGCGATGATGGCAAACATCAGTTTGTCCTCAAGACAGCAAAGGTAAGAGCACACAGCTGCTGTATTCAAACATACAGAGAGCACTGTTGAACAGAAAAGAAACAGGAATGTGTGCTACTAAAGCCAAATTCCCAACTGGTATTAAATTACGATCTGTCTCTGGATATCTTGTTTGGATAAGGAAAAACACATGAAAATGCAGGTATAAATGCACAAGTTGCAATCTGGCTGGCATTGTGAGCGCGTTTCAGCCTGGAGTACATGACATCCATACAGTTTGAGCACATTAGTTCCACCCATCATGTTGAAAGGCCTTCATTTCTTCCTGCTATCCCAACCTGCATGCCATATACTGTGATCGCAGCATGCAACACCTCTGTTGCAACTATTTTTAACATTGCATATTAAGTATTAAAATTAAGAGAAAGTAATTGATGAGAAATTAGCATCATGTGAGATGATCTACAACGCATGCAATCGCTCTGAGTTTCCTGGGCAGCTAAAACAGTGCCGTAAAGGCTAGAAAAGCTGGTTTAAATAGAAACCCTCTGTCAAAATGTAATAATTCACTGTAATTTATCACTTTTTCACTGGGTCCGGATCTGGATTGCGGTCTACCTATTAGTGACCTTGGTAGGGTTGCTGTCGTTGAGTGGCGACTGAGTTGCTAAGCGGTCCCGCTCTCTCTCTGCCTTGGTGCTAGCTAGCATACTAATTATAGCTCACACAGCCAGTGGTGGTCGTCTGACAGGAAGCATGATAGGCAGATTAGCCTGCTAGTGCTAAGTTTGGCAACCCTGGTTTGCTGGTCATAGTGGTCACTTGAGAGTCACCCCTTGACCCGTAACACAAGATGTTTGTTGACAAGTTCACCAGCTCAGCCTGTTTGCTTTTAAAGAATGAGAATGCTTATTAATACTGGAAAGACCTGCTGTCATTATCCAGATAATGTATCCAGATACAGATCACATGTTGATACCAAGTGACAATTGGACTCTGAGGCTGTGATCACAACTCCACTTTAGTTTGGTCCAAGCTAAAGTCTTGAGTTGCTTTTAAATGGCTTATTGCTGTGTATCACTGTTGATCTTTTATGACCATAACTTCGTACACCAGAATATTTCCAAACACATTTTTTAAATTTTCATCTTCAGTTAAGAGGAAAAATGACAGAAACAGTAACAAACACCAAGTGACATTATCTTTTGCAGAACAATAAATTCTTCATACTCATTTTTCACATCACTTAGCCAGTTTATTCGCTACAAGCCTGCTGATGGATGCATAGCTAATTTATGTTTTAGAAACCTTTCAAAAGTTTGAGTAGAATTCACTTGACAGTGTGATGGAAACCCAGCAAATATCTTTCTCTGTCAGGGAACGAGGGACTACAACCCCAGGCAGATGGCCATCAGAGAGAAAGTCTTCAACACCATCATTGGCTGCTTCAAACGCCATGGAGCAGAGACCATCGACACACCTGTTTTTGAACTAAAGGTGGATTTTCACACACACTTTAACACCATCTAACATGTTTGCCACTCAATACATGTGTGGAACTTGTGAGATCATCTCACATTCAAACATGAGGGTTTGTTATCTTCCTGTGGTGTGTAGGAAACATTGACAGGGAAGTATGGAGAGGATTCCAAGCTCATCTATGACCTCAAAGACCAAGGAGGAGAGCTGCTGTCCCTCAGATATGACCTCACTGTATCCTTTAAATCCACACTGAACATGAACATCAAGTAGACACACTGTTCTCATATTCAGTCTTAACGGGGTGCTAACTAAAGTTAAACAGATATGGCTTTCTGAAGATTATTATGTATATTTATTTACATAATTGGCAAGTTTTAGTTTTTATTTTGCCATTTGTTGGTTTTCACAAAACTGTTTTAATTTTATTAGGTGCCATTGCTATGCTTAATTCAAGGTCCACTTACTAGCTTTTTCCAGATGTTTCACCTGCATCTCATGGCCTTTCACCAGCCGTCTGCTAAAGTGAACACTGAGTTGTTGTTTTTTCAACATGTTTTCTATAAAACCCTTTTTCATTTAACACAATTTGTCAAACGTCTCTGATGCATCAGTGTTTGATGTTGTCTTAACACAAACAGCTATATGATAACAGTATAAAATAGGCAAAATTATTATTTAGATCAGGAAATATCTCCAAGTAAGAAAACAAGACCAGTCATTTGATGCCAACTTTTAATACTCAGACCATTTTCAATAAAGTTTGATACCGAGGCCTTTTTTCCCCTTTAGCGACAATAGAAATACAGGAAATCAAGGCAGAGAGAGGGGTATGACATGCAGCAAAGGTCCCTGGTCCCGAACCAGGGGCGTTGAGGTTACATGGCACTGTATGTGTCTTAACTGCAAGGTCACCAGGATCCCACACCAACATGGAAGTCACTTGGGTTTTCAGTTGATTATGTTTGAGGTTTTTTTGGCCTCCTGCTTTCCCGAGGGAAGACCCAGCAGACGCTGGATGTTTAAGCCCAGTGTTCTGTTTAGGATCCTAAAGACCCCAGGCCCTCTTTCACTGCTCAAATTACTGTTTAATTTTGGTACCTGATTTAGTTTGTCTCAGTCTTTTGACAAAAATGATTACAAGTTAAGTCAAATTGTTGTCATTTGATTTTGGTTAGTCTCGTCAATTAAATTTCCATTTTTGTCATGCATCTTTAATTTTTATGTCTTTTTAAGCATATTGAGGCTACAGCTGTCGCCATCTTTGTTGTGTACAGTTACCATGGTTATAGGTGTCATTGTTGTCTGTAGCAAAGTTAGGGGAAAAGGAACTGTAAACTTGTTCACACACACAGTGTCCATGTGACTCTGCAGTGATGTGAATGATGAATCCAGTTATCATTAGAAAGTGAACTGCTCTCTCTGTTGTTCCTGACATAGCATTAGCATTAGCACAGCTACTTGTTCTCTCCACTGCAGAGCAGCGAATCATTAAGAAGCCGATTCAACTCAGTTTTATTTATATAGCGCCATATCATAACAAAGTTATCTCAGGGCACTTTTTCGAATAGAGCAAGTCTAGACCGACTCTTTATATTCACAGAGACCCAACAGTTCCCACCATGAGCAAGCACTATGCAACAGTGGCAAGGAAAAACTGCCTTTTAACAGGTAGAAACCTCGAGCAGAACCAGGCCCTAGGTGGGCGGTCATCTGCCTCGACCAGTTGGGTTGAAAGGGGAGGGGGGGAGCGGGGGAGAGAGAGCAGGAGGAAAGAGAACATACAGCAGCTCAATACAGTTCCACATAGGGATGTAAAGTAATAGTTGTGGTAATGGTATTGATGTTAATATTAACAGAAATAATAGTAATAGCAATATAATAACACTAATAATAAGAGCAATAACAGTAATAGCAGCAGCGGGTGCAGAGCAGGAGCACGGGGGCAGCAGGTGGCTGCAACCATAGATCCAGACTCCACAGCTCCGGAGGCAGAAATACCTGCAGAAAACAACAGAAGGGGAGAGAGAGAGAGAGAGAGAGAGAGGAGAGAAAGCACACAACTACGGGAAGAAGTTGAATTAGTAACAAGCATTGATGGGATATGAGTGCGTACAGATGGAGAGGAAGAGGAGGAGAGAGGAGTTCAGTGCATCATAGGAAGTCTCCCAGCAGTCTAGGCCTATAGCAGCATAACTAAGGGGGGGCTCAGGGGTCACCTGAGTCAGCCCTACTATAAGCTTTATCAAAGAGGAAAGTCTTAAGCCTACTCTTAAATGTGAGGAGGTTGTCCGCCTCCCGTACACAAACTGGGATCTGGTTCCACAGGAGAGGAGCTTGATAGCTGAAGGCTCTGGCTCCCATTCTACTTTTAGAGACTCTAGGAACCACAAGGAACCCTGCATTCTGGGAGCGCAGTGCTCTAGTGGGGTAATAGGGTACTATGAGCTCTTTAAGATATGATGGTGCCTGACCATTTAGGGCTTTGAAGGTGAGGAGAAGGATTTTAAATTATATTCTGGATTTTACAGGGAGCCAGTGTAGAGAAGCCAATATTGGAGAAATATTGGCTTCTCTGGTTCTTGTTCATTAAAATACTGTTTACTCACTGTCACAGTCTGATATTTTTTTTTACTGAAGATTTAGATGCAATACAAAAGATAAGTGACTGAAAGTAACGTTACAGCCGCTGACCTTGGTAACGTTATGTTAGCCTACTTTTGTTTTTGTAGTTTGTCCTATCTGTTTTGTTGCTGATTCTTGTCTAATTCTCAGTGGATTGCAGATGAATTTAGTCCATTAATCTGTTTCTAAATAAATAAAATACATTTTTTATTAATGGCAGTGCAACAGGTCAAGCGGCTAAATCAACTTCTGAACAAGAGATATTTTGGGTGGCGTAGGAAACTAATCAGGAGCTAGAGCGTGATTCCGCAGATACATGCCGGTCGTTGAATAATACTTTGCAATAAAACAGTAATTATGTATTTGACCATTCATCCATCTGTCACATCATATGAAATATGGAATTACATTCTGTTGTAGTTCTTGTTTTCAAAGGTTACTTTTTATTTTGTTTTAGTCCTGTTTTTGTCATGAAAAAAAGGTTGTCAACGAATATTCTTTGTCATAGTTTTTGTTGATGAAATTAGCACACATTGACCCCCAAATTTTGATTCCCTCCTTTAAAGCAAAAAGCGATGCGTTGTCCTTGACCTGCACTCTTACAGGTGCCCTTTGCCCGCTACCTGGCGATGAACAAGATAACCAACATCAAGCGCTACCACATCGCTAAGGTCTACCGCCGTGATAACCCAGCCATGACCCGCGGACGCTACCGAGAGTTTTACCAATGTGTATGTCATCCTCAAACACATGTTTCCACTCCTGCCAGGGAGACCCATTTGTTAGCCAATGGTTTTGGAAACTGATCTGATTTCATTCACTTTTGTGATTTTAATTGTCTGCGCTACTTAAATTAATAAATATATGTGTGTGTGTTTAAGGATTTTGACATAGCAGGGCAGTATGATGCCATGATTCCAGATGCTGAGTGTCTGAAGATCGTCCATGAAATCCTCAGTGAGCTGGACCTCGGCGACTTCTGTATCAAGGTTTGACATGTCCGTTCAGTCAAATGTACAGATGAGACTCGCAGACTAAGATCAGTAGGTGTTATCTCTGTAACCACGGCCTCCATTTCCAGGTCAATGACAGACGCATCCTCGATGGGATGTTTGCTGTGTGTGGTGTTCCAGATGACAAGTTCCGCACAATCTGTTCAACAGTGGATAAACTGGACAAGGTATGGAGACTTCCTGCTGTTCACATACTGAGCTTTTCAGGTACAGACTCAGTTCTGCAAATCATGATTTGGAAGTCACTTACAGAAGGTTTAGGTAGGTGTGTAGATGGTGCTCTACAAAGACAACTATTGTTATGAAGGCCAGACTTTCAGATTAAACCTTCATAGACTATGGTTAGTCTGATGTTGAGCCCTTCCCATACTCCTCTGTCCCCTTCACCTTCTCTCTGTCATTTATCAATATCTAGCTTTGACATATGTCCTCATGCCATTTTCTATTGTCCAAACCTAGATGCCCTGGGAGGACGTGAAGAAGGAGATGGTGAATGAGAAGGGCTTGTCAGAGGAGGTTGCCGACCAGATTGGGGAGTACGTCAGTATGCAGGGTGAGACTACCCAAATTCACACGTGATGCAAGTAACGCGTTCATCCTTTCAATCCACAGCAGCTCCAACCTCCGTTATCGGCGTTACTGTCCTCAGAACAGGCTGTCTGTCAGCAGCAGAGACAGCAGGCAGACAGTGGTGGACAAGTAGTACATTTACTTAAGTACAGTTTTGAATACTTAGTGTATCTGAGTACCTCACTTTATGCTACTTCTATATACTTCTACTCCAGTAGAAATAATGTAGTTTTTACTCCACTACATTTATTTTACAGCTATAGTTACTTTGCTGATTTTAAGATTTTAAATACAAAATGTGATCAGTTTATACCACACATTGCCACAGATGAAAATAGACAACACTATATAAAGTAGTTCAAATGAGCTCCACCTCAGTGAGCTGCTTCCATGTTAATGCATTGACAATAATAGTATATATAGTATATAAAATTCAAACATGCTGAAGGGGGTACTATTACATAATGAATACTTTTACTTTTGTTACTTTAAGTTAATTTTGCTGGTAATACTGGTGTACTATTTTAAACTACTCTTCCACCACTGCTGATGATAGACAGACTGACTTGTATCAGAAATTCAATGACCAAAAATAGTTTGAAATGATGCTCCATGATAAGTGTACAGTAAGAAAATGGCTTTGTCTTTAATTTGTGATTCATTTATTTAATTGTCCCTGCCCATGTAGCTCTTAATGCCTATAGTGAAATCAGAAAGCTCATAGTTAAACTTGATCATTATAGATATAGTTAATAAGTTCACAACATATAAACAGTGGTAGGTTTGTCGTGCCTGGAGTAATTTGTGGATTGTTACATTTATTAAGATGAAAACAAATCAGTTCGGACATGATGGATATAAAAACTGCGCCAGAAATATGGGAACGTATAATAGCCATAATAATTTGAATCTTATAAACAACTAAATACCTAATTGTGAAATTGAACTGCTAGTACACCACTACCAATACTTGATTTTGAAATACCACTGAATTAATAGCATTGACACGTTTTACTTTGGAAACCATCTATCTGAATGTGTGGGTGTGTGTGGATTGTTAAGATGGAAGCGTGTTTGTTCTGAGATATTGATAAGTGATAGACTTCAGCAACCCTCCTGCGATGCTTTAAAAAATGCTGTGTGGACTGGCTTTAAGAGTGAAAAGTGTACAGCAGGCCAGCATCAATAAAAATGACCTTATATTGCTCTGACAGTAATACAATGGGCTTCTCATAAATGGGAGCTTTGATTTAACATGAGATCAGGAGGATCAGGACTTTCTAATACGACAAAAGAAAAATAACTCTTATTATTTTTTATTTATTTATTTATTATTTTTATTTATTTTTTATTTTTATTATTAACTTTTATTATCGTGTGCTCCAGATCTCATCTTTCCAGATTGTGATTATTTGGTGGTTTTGTTAGTCTTCTATGGCATTAAATTGAATAGCTTTTGGTTTTGTGCTATTCATTGGGCAAAACAAGCTATTTGAAAAGTTGACTTTTGGCTTTTTGTGAAGACCATTGTTCACTATTTTCTGATATTTTAGAGACCAAACAATTAACCAATTAATAGAGAAAATAATAAACAGATTAAATGATAAGGAAAATTGATAACTGATAGTTTCAGCCTTATTAACAATAAATCAAATGACTACATGTAATGTGAAAAGAGTTGCCCATAGTGATGACCCCACAGAGAATTATCACAGACTCCACAGAGCTTTATAGACTCTTACATCTTACATCATTCTACATTATCTTGGTGGTATGGCTAAAAAGATCGTGGAGACCAACAACAGAGCTACCAGAGAGGGAATACTGGACTGACACTCATTCGGACACAAACACAATTCCAAATTAATGCTAATGTTGCTCTGTGTCTGCTGGATGTGTAAATAGGCTGCTGTTTATGTTGTAGGTGGAATGGACTTAGCAGAGCGCCTCCTTCAGGACCAGAAAATGTCTCGGAGTAAGCAGGCCTGTGCTGGCCTGTCTGACATAAAGCTGCTCTTCAGCTACCTGCAGCTCTTCCAGGTCACAGACAAGGTGAGACACGCCGTTATCCACGCATCCTATAATATATTTTTTTACAATAGGGATAATATTTTTATGCACTTTAACAATTAGTTTCAAAACCTTCATCAGTATCAAACCATGTTACTGGTAACTGTCTTTGTTCTACTCTGGTACCTTTTCTGTCTTGACTCCACTTTTCTTACTCTGTCATCTCCAGGTGGTGTTTGACCTCAGTCTGGCCCGGGGTCTGGACTATTACACAGGAGTCATTTATGAGGGGGTTCTGACTCAGGCAGGTGTGGCCCCGGTGTCCACTGAAGCCCAAAATGGGGAACCTGCAGAGGAGAGCGTAAGCGTGGGCAGTGTAGCTGGCGGGGGTCGATATGATGGCCTGGTGGGCATGTTTGACCCCAAGGGCAGGAAAGTGCCATGTGTGGGCGTCAGCATTGGTATCGAGAGGATCTTCTCCATCATGGAGCAGAAGGCTGAGGTAATGTGTCGGCTATTATCTGTAAAATAAAAATAACTAAATTTCATCTTAATTCTTTTGCCAATTATTCCTTTACTTTTAAAAACATGACCTGTTTAAATTGTGTTCCTCAAGTTAAAGTGTTATTTTGGTGTATTGATAATGCATATGTCCAGACTGTGACAGTGTTGTGTTGTTCAGGCCTTAGCAGAGAAGGTTCGTACCACAGAGGTTCAGGTCATGGTGGTGTCTGCTCAGAAGAACCTGCTGGAGGAGAGACTCAAACTTGTCACTGAGCTCTGGAATGCTGGCATTAAGGTGTGTGTGTTAGTGTTTTTTATGTTCTGTATTGACACACATTTTTTCATTTGTTCCATTTCCTGTTTTGTCTGTTAACTTCCGGTCACTATTGCCAGCTATGTTAAAATCAAGTCAAAGATCTCTGTCCTGATCGGTTCACACAGCCTACTTTAAAGCTGGGAATGTGCATGTGACCTGACACGTCACGTCCCAGCAGCTCCGTCGGTGGTTGTACAAGTCAACAGCCCAGTCTGTAAAGAACCTAAATGTGGTCACTCTGCTTACAGCTGTTCCAGGACATGGGCCACGGACCTTATCCTCTGTGTGTCTAGAGGTACAGTTCAGGGCTGTGGCCATGTCATGGGCCTTGCTGTGGCAGGGGAGAGATCACTGTGGCTAAATTGCCGGCCAGACCAGGATAAGCAGGTCATAATGGATTCCCCGTTCGACCCGTCACGGGCTAAGGGCTTATTAGGGGGAGGCTGTTACCTCTATGCAGCAGTCTAGCGACATTAGGAAGTAGCAGGAGGATACCTTCAATCTCTGCCTTCCCTGCAGGATAACACCTCGCCCACCACCCGACTGGGCTATGCTGGCTAGAGGGTGCTGCGGTGGCTTTAAAGGCCCCAGAGTCCAGACACCAGAGCAGCCAGCGACCCATGAGCATAGTGCCCAGGGCCAAAAACATTGGGGCAAGGAGGGGGAGAAGAGGCGGTTGACTTAGGAGCTGTGGTTAGTGGAAACCCCAGGGACAGACTGTCAGTTTTCTCTTTCCCCCAAGAGGAGGAGAGGAGAAGATGATGGTATTGGAGGTTCCATGATTGGTCACACCAGAAGGCGCTTCCCATAGTGAGATACCTCACTCGGCTTTCAGAAAACCGGGATTACCCTGGTAACCAAATGTTTTTTGTGTCAGTCATATTTTATGGTACCACTGGCAGTGGTGGACACGGTAGAGTCTGACATTTCTTTGAGTGTAGGAATTTTTTGCAGTAGATGGTTTATAGTAGCTATGTGATTTGGGAGAGAGAGTGAGTTATTTATAAAGATCATTTTTGACAGCCATATCGCTTTTTTTTTTTCCACAAATTTCTCAGAATCTGGTTTTGACTTGTGATTGTATATCAATGTATTCATATCTTTGACTCTCGTATCGGTGTCTGTTAATCTTTACATCCCTATTGGTTAGACTTAAGATTACAATAGTCATTCATATACTTTGTCTAATTGGAATGATTACTTTAAAATTTCAGGAAAGTAAATTGTGGTGAAATTAAACCATTCCCTATTTTTGTGGTGACTCCCTGGATCCCACTTTGTTCTAAGATGCTGTAATTTAGCAAAGACTTAAGACAAATATTAAGACCATTAAAAATGACAGTGAACTACAGCCGACTGAATGCTGTGTGTGTATGTGTTTGTGCATGTATCCAGGCAGAGGTGATGTACAAGAAGAACCCCAAACTGCTGAGTCAGCTGCAGCACTGTGAGGAGTCTGGGATCCCACTGGTGGCCATACTGGGAGAACAGGAGCTGAAAGATGGAGTGGTCAAACTCCGTGTCGTGGCCACCAGAGAGGAGGTACAATTAATAAAAATACATACTCTATCCCTGCTCTCATATACATAGAGGAAGATAGAAAAGACCATCTGAATCAAAGTTTTTTTTTTTTAATTATAAGCAGCTTTTCTATATAACATGTATGTACACCCAGAGAAAAAACTGTGCTGAGTTTACACCACAAAAACATAGCAATCAAAAGGATAAAATCAACAAAGAAACAAAAAAGTAACACAACATTACAGTTGTGGGTAAAAACATCTGGACTACCTTGCTTAGCCTGCTGCCATCGTGACCTGGCCCTGGATAAAATGGATGGATAGACTATACAGAATGACACACTAAATAAAATTAAATTGATAACATTAATAGAGAGGATAGATAATCTTCTCAATATTACCCAGCCAGCCAGCCTTGATATAGATCACCAAAGCTCTATAAAGAGGGATGTGTATGTCAGATACAAGTTACACATTGCACACACCAACACCAGTTTATTTAGGCAGAACGAAAATGTGTTTGAGTTTACAGTGGTTAGAACGAGGTTGCAGGACTAACCTCACTTGTATCCTTTTCCTTGTTTTCTCTCCTCAGATTGATCTTTCCAAAGCAGATCTTATAGATGAGATCAGGAGGAGGACCTCTGAGGCCTAGCCATTCCCTTCTGTTCAGCCACAACCCCAACCACATCACCTGATTGCTTCAAACACAGACACACTGCAGAATCTTGTACAGAATTCTTTGTCTAGTCTTCTATAGAGCATGTTGGACATCGTGCAGCCCTGAAAACACACAATCAACTGGAACTGGAAGTGTGTTTAACATGATGTGTTTCTTAAAAGGGAACAGTCATTAGAGAACACCATCCAGGAAATATTTTGCAGTTTACATGAAATGTAATGTGTTTGGATTATGTCTGAAAGACATGTACTCAACATTGTATAATATTGTGGTCTGAGGAACAGATCATTGATGTTAATCAAACTATTCAAGTCCAGGAAGTCAAAGATCCTTATCATCCATAAAGCTGCTGGAGATCACTTTGGTCAGAGTAATTAGAAATGCTTCATCTGTCCAGGACCAAGGATGAGAAACTGTTAGAGACATTAACTTTCTGTCAGATGATATGCTGCAGTTCAACTTATAACTTCAACTCTTAACAAAACGGAGGCTCATTTCTACCTGTATCAAACATGCCTGTACTGTCAAGTGTCTGAAATAAACACATTCTTCATTTTGCTCAATACTAAATACTGCTGTTGGCTGTGATATAAAGTTGTGTGCATGCTTAGTTTTGTGTTAAGACACTACTTACAGTGAAAAGGTTGGCCAAATTACAAATGTGTTTCTCACTGACCTTAAGTCATGCAGACTGCTGTGGTTTTATTTTATTTCAGAGATGGGTACCTAGGCAGTTTTTTTCTTCCAAGATATTTTTAATCTTTAACTAAATGGGTGGGACCACTGCCAAAGCAATACAATGGCTTTAAATGAAATCCTTGACTGGACAGCCCTTATGTTGGGTATGATGTCATAACTTCTGCCTGTCAGAAAGGGCCAACATGAAACATGACTACTTCAACAACTCTGTGCAGCACACCATCCATCAGGCCCTCAGAGGTTGTTCTTACTGTGAGCCTGCTGTACTCTGGGTAACTGGCAGTACTCTGGATTGGAAATCATGATGGTGAACATCATGACATTTTTTTTTTTTTGTGGTTGTGTTGTAGTGAAGATTTT
Organism: Macquaria australasica; assembly: GCA_005408345.1. NCBI lineage: Eukaryota > Metazoa > Chordata > Actinopteri > Centrarchiformes > Percichthyidae > Macquaria > Macquaria australasica. The sequence continues at coordinate 360,024 of SEMN01000485.1, read as the reverse complement.
TCAAACCTACACCACTTGTATAATCATGCATAACAAGTTTAATAATAGAAGCAGGCATAATTATAACTATAATCACTATCAATTGTTCGACAGTAATTCTTGCAATCAAAATCCTACTTAAATGTACGTAAGTATTATCAGTATTGGTAGTAAAAGTACTGATTCTGCAGTAAAATGTCTCCTGTGACTGATATCTGATTCTATCTGACATTAAATTATTAATACCAATGCATCAATGGGTTTTAGATCTTCTACAAGATGATTTTAATAAAATGAAGGATATTTAAAAAACTTTCAGCAGCACCAAAAAGTGCTCCCTGCCTCAGCAAAAACTGATCAGCTTCCTGAAGGTACAATTATGGTATTGTAGGGCTGTCTGAATTGCCTTTGATGCAGTTATACCTAATAAACTGACAGGAGTGTATAGGTCATGTCTAGTAAATTGACTAGTTGTAATGGGATCATGGCAGCAGGCCTGTTAAACTGTGACAGCCTTGTCCACTTATTAGAATAGATTTAGTCTTGAAATGAAACAGCAACTGACTTCAGTACAGGGGAGCATGCGGATCATAGACACCAATGTGTTGAACACATGCCAATTAAAATGTGTGCAGTCTATTTTACTTCTATAGTATAGCCTATTTATAATGCAGAGAACCATTTACCCCCCTCTAATAGCAAAAACGGGAAAACCTCTGAAGCTAAGAAACAATTCATAAATTGGGTCCCTGCAGTCACATTAAGAGCATCCATGTATTACAGAAATGTTTTTTCTTCACCAACGCTAAACAAATAAATCCATACCCTCCGTTTACATATGACTGACGAAGGCCTCGTTTCTCGTATGTGGATAACCGAGTTATCTGGACGTTTTGGTTCTTCTAAGCTGGTTTACAATGCGTCTGGAACTGCTGTCAGAGCGACAAGTCCTTGAGCTTGACAGGTAGCTTACTGAAATCACTACATCTGTTGGCGTAATTATCACAATTTGACTGCGAGCAAAAAGTCAACTCAAAGATTTTAACTGTTAAAAGACCAATGGAGCCACAGCATGTAGCTTAGGCATGTGATTGGCAAAGGATAAAAAAAAAAAAAGCAGGAAACAGAGCCAGGTTAGCCTGGCCATAAATCCGTGTATGCTGAAATAAATAAATAAAAGAAATCATCTTCAGAATGTAAGTCTGTCAATTCCCTTCATTTAGTCTCACGTAGAGATAGAGGTTATTCACAGTAATCATAAGGATTAACTACCATTCATACAGCCAAGTGCTGCATGTGTCTAGACCAGCACTAACCGACAGCTGGCTACGTTAACTAGCTTATTAACTTAACAGATAAGCAAACACTAGCTAGTCATTTTAGCTACTTAGCTTTCACTCACTAGCTTGCTTGAACACCTTCTGCGCTCCAGCGTAGGGTTTTCTGCCAGAACAGCTGTCAACACGGCGATAAGCATCGCGCACATATCGCGGACCAAACAGAGAGTAATTTAAGAGCCCATACTCATAGAATGGGGGTTACAGTACGTAACCAACGCTCGCCTGTTCATCTGCTGCTGTCGCAGTGTTTTGGCCGCGTGAGACTGAACGTGAACGCGTCTCAGGTGAGAGTTGGCAACACTGATCCTGACACACCTGAATAACACGTTCCTACACAACCCTCCCACCCCCTCCCCCATTTCATTTTTTACGGATCTGCATGATTCACGTGGGTCACATTTTCAGGTCGGAAAATCCGGAATTCCGGAAAAAAAAAAAAAAAAAAAAAAATCACATAAGCATTTGATATTAAAATGGGAATTTGTCATTTGAACACTAAAACGTATTATATTAATAACTGCAGGACTCATTTTCCTGAAAACTATGCACAAACATCACTTGTAGTCTGACTATATTCACTGGTCTCAGAGTAGATATAGAACAAAATAACAGCAGGAACAAACAGGAAATGAGACTGATGATGACACTCAGCCAATCATATGAATGCTGATCATAGTTTCAACTCTCTACTCATTTGGTCTTTATTTTGAAATTAGAGTACACTGTTATTCAAGATAACTTCATCCAGGATTAACAAATCAATCCTCAAACTGCTTTCAAAGAACCAAATTAGCTGGATGAGAATCAACAGGATTATTTTAGCATGACATCAGCATGTTAGCCCGGATTAATTAAGCCACATTTGAAGAACAGGGTCTTGGGAAAAAGGAAGTGGATATGCACCATCTCCGACTTCCTGTTGGCAATCCCCACATTTTGTAAGCGCTCATTAATTAAAAATGAAAAAGTCATCTTTCTAAAGAGCTTCCATTTTCCCTTCATTCTATACATTTATATAAAGTTACAACACAATCACATTTTCTTCAAATCTCATTTAATTAAAATGAGGAACCGATCCAACAGTAACACACAATAAAAAGCATGCATGAAACAAACCACAGAAGTTCAAACAAGACAAACAAATCTGCAGCTACTCTAATAAAAGCATGCATAAATCAACAAACTACATATCAGACCAAACATCTTTTTTCTTTTTGGATATATTATTATTGACGAAACAAACAGAGCCTGAAACAGTGTTGTAGAAGTAGGTGGACTGAGCTTGCTTATCTGAGCCGGTGCAGGACCTGCTGGGCTGCAGCCTGTTGAGCTTCCTCCACCGTGGTTTCCACAGTGGGTCTCGGCAAGATCATAACCAGCCCTTTGAAGACCGTGGTTATCCCAGGGATAACCACCTTATAGTTAAAGAGGAGGAATCCATCAGGCAGAGTGCGGCTGTAGTGCATCTCGTAGAGCGGCTTGCCAACCCCAGTCGCCTCACACACCTTATGCAGGAGCATCATGGGGGATGTTGAGGATGCTGTAGACACTAGAGGCCCCTGGGAGGAAGAAGAGGTGGTGGAGGAGCTCGGAGGGGGAGGTTGCTGGGGGGCAGTGGGTCCTCCCACTGCTCTGCAGAAACCTGGAGGGATGGATGGAGGGCGGGCCAGGTGAGAAGGCAGGACAGAGGGCCGTGGAGAGTTCAGGATGTGGCACGGTGGCTTCAGGGGTGATGGCAGGAGGCTCTTTGAAGGTTTCTGTGGAGGTAGTGGCTCGTCCGGGCTCGGCTTCACCGTCGACTGCCACTTGATTGAGATGGTCAATGCAAAATTCTTCTTGAATGCTAGAGACAAAAAGGAGTAGTTCAGTAGTTGGGACCACAGCTATTTTCTACAGAAGCTGAGAATGGCTATGATTCTTTTTTTAAATCTGTTAAAGATAAGTGTCGGGTTATGCTAGAAAAGAACTGATTTGTACGATGTTTTGTCCAATCATAGCCGTTACCAACGGCCACACAAAGGTGGATTAAAAAGCCGGCCGTCAGAGAAGGGGGAGATGGGATGCTGTGTGAATACAGGGATAACTGCACATTTTCAGACATTCACAGAGTTGTTCACTGACTAAAGAGAGCAGAGAGAGAAGTTCAAACCCTGGCTCCTTTCTCACCTCCACACAGCTGACCAATCACAGCGTGAAGTGAAGTGGGTGTGAATGTCGGATTGTCGGTTACAGAAATGGTTCGGACCAGAGCTGTTTGAGTCTTTTGAACAAAGTGTGAGCGGAAGTTACGTTACTTCAGTCAGCCATAAAGTGTGTAAAGCTCTGTGTGCAGCATAATAGTTACTGTGTGTTGCATTTGCAGCCACAGAATCATGACAACATAAATGGGACCAAATTTACAGCAATACACAGATCCCATTCATCAGTCCATCACCATTAGCAGGAGCTCACATACCTTCCACCACCACCTTCTTGGCCATAGAAGCAGCGTGGTGGGATGAGAAGGTGACTATAGCAGACACCCCCTCTATACCAGGTCCAGCCTTCAGACACACTCTCTCCACACCCTCTATCAGTACACGCAGTGCCTGGGAGCAAACATTCGTTACAGACAATACCTTTATACAACATTTCTTTGCACAGCAGTAACAGGTGCTCTCATTGGACAGCTTCATTTTCAGCGTTGTAAGCCAGAGAGATCAGAGCCTTCCGTCATCTAGCCAATGAGAGAGAGCTTTTACTTCGGGCTTCTCTGCGCTTTAAACTGTCTTGTACATTGGACATAACAGACTTACAAGTTACAATGAAGTATTATACAGTACTGTGCAGACGTTTTAGGCAGGTGTGAAAAAATGCTGTAAACTAAGAATGCTTTCAAAAATGGAAGTGTTAATAGTTTCTTTATCAATTAACAAAATGCAGTGAATGAACATTAGAGAAATCTAAATCAAATCAATATTTGGTGTGACCACCCTTTGCCTTCAAAACAGCATCAATTCTTCTAGGTACACTTGCACACAGTTTTTGAAGGAACTCGGCTGGTAGGTTGTTCCAAACATCTTGGATAACTAACCACAGATCTTCTGTGGATGTAGGCTTCCTCAAATCCTTATGTCTCTTCATGTAATCCCAGACAGACTCGATGATGTTGAGATCAGGGCTCTGTAGGGGCCATACCATCACTTCCAGGACTTCCTGTTCTTTACGCTGAAGATAGTTCTTAATGACACTGGCTGTATGTTTACCCCAAACATACAGCTGCAGAAACGTTGTCCTGCTGCAGAATAAATTTGGGGCCAATCATACGCCTCCCTGATGATATTGCATGATGGATAAGTATCTGCCTGTATTTCTCAGCATTGAGGACACCATTAATCCTGACCAAATCTCCAACTCCATTTGCAGAAATGCAGCCCCAAACTTGCAAGGAACCTCCACCATGCATCACTGTTGCCTGAAGACACTCATTATTGTACCGCTCTCCAGCCCTTCTGCGAACAAACTGCCTTCTGCTACAGCCAAATATTTAAAATTTTGACTCATCAGTCCAGAGCACCTGCTGCCATTTTTCTGCACCCCAGTTCCTATGTTTTCGTGCATATGTGAGTCACTTGGCCTTGTTTCCATGTCGGAGGTATGGCTTTTTGGCTACAACTCTTCCATGAAGACCACTTCTGGCCAGACTTCTCCAGACAGTAGATGGGTGTACCTGGGTCCCACTGGTTTCTGCCAGTTCTGAGCTGATGGCACTGCTGGACATCTTCTGATTTCGAAGGGAAATAAGCTTGATGTGTTTTTCATCTGCTGTACTAAGTTTCCTTGGCCGACCACTGCGTCTATGATCCTCAACATTGCCCGTTTCTATGTGCTTCTTCGAAAGAGCTTGAACAGCACATCTTGAAACCCCAGTCTGCTTTGAAATCTTTGTCTGGCAGAGACCTTGCTGATGCAGTATAACTAACTACCTTGTGTCTTGTTGCTGTGCTCAGTCTTGCCATGGTGTATGACCTGTGATATGAAACTGTCTTCCACAACCTCACCTTGGTAGCAGAGTTTGGCTGTTCCTCACCCAGTTTAAGCCTCCTACACAGCTGTTTCTGTTTCAGTTGATGACTGTGTTTCAACCTACATGTGAAATTGATGATCATTAGCACCTGTTTGGTATAATTGGTTGATCATACACCTGACTATGATCCTACAAAATCCCTGACTTTGTGCAAGTGTACCTATGAGAATTGATGCTGGTTTGAAGGCAAAGGGTAGTTACACCAAATATTGATTTAGATTTTTCTTTTGTTCGCTCACTTATTTTGTAAATTGATGAAAATAAACAATTATTATTTATATTTTTGAAAGCATTCTTAGTTTACAGCATTTTTTCACACCTGCCTAAAACTTTTGCACAGTACTGTATATGTACTCTGCAGCGCTGCTAAAACTGAACATTAGCAAAGGTTCACCTGATAGCGATAGTTTATGTACCACTACAGCCCCCAATGTTCTGTTTTACCACACAGCACATACAACAGACACCAGTGTTGTCAGTTATTCTGGCTGATTACACTCAAACTGCATGCACCAATAAAGATGCACTCAGTCCAAAATGTGCTCCCTATTCAATTTCAATTCATGTAAAGACGTGTGCTGTCAAAGCATATATAAAATAGTGGGCAAAGAAAGAACAACAACAACAAAAAAATCCCAATGGTGATTATAACAGCAATTCATTTCAGTGAGAATGGGGTGAGATTTATTCACTAGTTGCAAATTGATTGTGCCTCGTTTGCCACACAGAGGTCAATGTGACTGAACTTGACTCATGAAATCCCCAGCCTCTCCACTGAACACCCACTTTGATAGAGAGGGCTGTGATTGGCCTCTCATTTAGGAAATATCGTCTGTATTGTTGAGCTATAACCCCACAGCGTAATAATCCAAGAAGAAAGGATGCTGCCTGGCTGCAGTGAGTGTAAGGACAGTGGTGTGTTTCACTGCAGGTAAAATAAAACACATTTCTATGACAAAGACAGACCGAGCTCTTGTACCTGCAGTAGTTCCTCTTGCTTGGTGCGAGCTGGCAGGCCTCCCAGACAGAGGTGTCTCTTCTCTGTGCTGCGGCGGACACTGAGGGCGGAGCCAGGTTCCAGCATGTGGCCGTGAAGCAGGCGGATGGCCTCTGTAGCTGCAGCTGGCGAGCCATATTTGGCGTAGGCGAAGCCGCGGTTCTGGCCGCTGAAGTTCATCATGAGCCGGAACTCCCAGAGGGGCGCCACAGAGCTGAACAGGGGGATCAACAGATCCTCATAGACGTCCCGCGGGATCTGGCTGATGAAAACCTCACAGCGGGCTCCTGGGGTGGGGCCATTCCACACTGACAGCAGAATGGAGAGGAGATATGACATTTTGTCACATGGTCTCACCAGGTCAAGTGAAAAATAAAACCATTTTACTTGATACTTTGTCTGGCAAGATCTCCATTAAAAGGATAAGGCTGGAGTTATTGGGTTTTGGTTATTACATCTTGCAGTGAGCTCATCAGAGCATTACAACACTGAATATGTTTATCACTGAATTTGAATAATTGTTGCACTTTTAAATGAAGTGGTCATTATAACTACATACTTCTCACAGCAACAACTTTTATGTTGTTTTACAGTTTCATTGTACTGTCTCTGTGCCATATCCGCACCTATGATATGTGATGCACCATTGCGCTGTGATGCATTGGCGAGGTACGGACTGGTTATTGATTTCTCGTGAAGTGGGTGTGTGTTTGTGATTAAGGGTGCTGGACGGACCCAGTGGGGCATGGACCACCTCTAAGATGTGGGCACTTGGGAACTTGTTATGGGCATTTTTCAGTATTTTCTGCCATTCTGGACTATTTTCTGTCATGGAAAGACTAAACAATTAATGAATAGAAAATAATACGACAAATGGATAATGAAACTAATATTTAGTTGCAGTCCTAATTACCACACCTGGGTGTCTTTTAGTTTCTCCAAGCAGCTAGTTTAATTGTCATACTCTGTAAAGGCGGTGTGTTTGAGCTGAGCAGCCTCTCACCCTCAGGTGGTCCTCCATACTTCCTCTGGCCGTTAACTTGAGCCAGCGTGGTATTGGTTGTTTTTAGCCAGGTTTGCAGCTCCTGCAGCCGCTCAGGGTTCAGCACCTGAGGGGGAAACAAAGTAGGACCAATTCCTCAGCAACAGCACCTTTCCAACTAACAGCAGCCCTTCTGAACAGGATCAGTGTCTGACCCTGTACTGCCCACTTATTCCAAATCATGTATACTTCAGAAGATTATAGCTAACAACAGCTGGGTTTTATATATATATATAATATATCAATAATGGGATATGAAACCATTGTTATATTGTGATACAGCTTAAATAAAGCCTTTTCCAGGTCTTCAGAGCTGCAAAATGATTCAATTTTCTGAACTTATTACACTGTTCTCGCTGAGTGAATTGAGAAATCAATGCCATTTGAAATCTGATGACCACACACCCATTTACACTTATGGACCATAAACTGAAACCCTGTACGCTGTACAGATCATTGTATCGCATCATTTTCAGAAAAACATTAGGTTACTACAGCAGGCTCACATCACTACAAGTAATAAGGACAAGAACCAACAACAACAAAAACATGGATGATGCTGTTCATCATCTGAAGTGTAATAGTGGTGATAGCAAATCACTCACAGACGGCATCCACAGTAAAACTGGTAAAAAAAAAAGGCTTTTGGAGCCTGTCCCAATACCCACAGCTGTGGTTTTGAGCACTTATAAGAGTACTCCACCGATTTAGCATTGCATTCCTATAACATTGTCAGACTTACGACGGACAGTTTTTAAAACAGGATCAAAGTCGATGCAGCAGAACCAGAGACATCGTCTTTTTTATTCCACACATTCTTCTTCCTTGTCACAAGCTGCCGCCTACATTACCCACAGTGGAACTCGACTACCGACAGTTCAGTCGGAGATTCGGTTGTGTAAGGTGTAAGTGGCTAATGTAGACTGGAGCCTGCAGCAGAGATGAGCAGAGGGCTGTTGAGCTTACTTCTCTCTAACTCCACACCAACAGATTGTTTATCGTTTTCAAACTTGTAGTCTTCAGCCCCAACCGACGCTGACTCAAGTGACATCACTTGAGGTAATTTATCAGACTTCACACAGTTCCCTCTGGACACACTCAAGGCTGTATACTACTTTTTTACACAAAATGGATGCACACATTAATGCACCACTAATTAGAATCCAGTATAGTACAGGCCATTCTGCATAATGAGTACTCTTGGTACTATAAGTATATTTTGATGCTATATGTACTTTTACTTAAGTAAGATATTTTACTTGTAACAGAGTAGTAAACGATCTGAATACTTCTTCCACCACTGCAAATTTGCAAATACCACGAGTGTGAGTATTGGGACGGACCTAGGGCTAGGCACTGGCATTGAGTCGACTCCATTGTCATTTTATACTGTAGTTTGTGAGGTTGTGTTGGACTGCTGACTGTTGTGAGATGCATCTAATATTTGATCTGCTCTGTGGTGGAAAACTGTCTAAACACTAGAAGACATACCATAAAACAAACAACTAAAACTGGACATTTTGAGTAAGGTGCTGTTTATTGCAGAGCTACTGTATGGAACTGTATAAACAATTTACTGTTAATATCTTCAAAAATGTTAACATTATCAAATGTTCTCTGATTGAATTTAGTCAAAATTCTTCAGCACCAGTATAGTGTTACATAGTGTTAAAGATTTTTGAATGTGTTATTCCCACCTAGGCTAGCCATTGGGTTCAGTCCAAAATATGATCTTAAATGGACTTAAATGTGCCCCAGTTGGATAACCCAGCACATTTAACACCATGGCTGCTTTTATTGCTGTCAAAGTTGTTGTGAGATAATGCAAACCGAAATTTAAGCAAACATCCAGCAACAAGGTTACTGTTACAAAACACGTTTAAAATACGACCACACAGCACAGGAAAACTTTTTAAATATCTAAAACACTATGGTTTACATTGGACATGGTCCCGAGTACTTAGGTTAAATGTGTGTAATTTTTAGTGAAAGGAACAATACATTCAAAACCACACTGGCGGGGTTTGAAGGCTAATGAGCGGCAGGTGGGCCTCAGTTGAGCCGTAGTGCAGGAAAAGAAAAAGAAATCAAGTAAAACAACATTTAACACAAGACAACATGACAAACAGTGATAACTTGTAAAGGAAAAGCCGCGAGGAAACCTCACATAATGTAGCCAGCTAGGCGCGTGTGTGTAAACAGCTCCACGATACAAATGAACTGCCAGAACAAAGCTCAACTGCCGTGCGCCTCAACCCGCAACCCGGAGCAACTTTTTATTCCTTTTAACAGGCCAATTTCCCTTTACTTTATAAACAACCACATTTAAAAACACAAAGTGTAACGTTAAAAAAGTTACCTGCTTGTTTTCCATCATCTCCGCCGTTGTTATGTGCCCAGAGACAGCGTCCACTCAGAACAGCGTTAGCCCATGCACCGCCTTCCCTGGCCGCGCGTGCCTGCGCTCCGTGCCAGCCCACCTCCAGGGGACGTGGGGAATACTGATTTGCCGCGCATTCAGCTCAAATTCGAGCAAAAATAAACGCAAAGGAAATTAGTTCGTAACAAATGTAGCCTCCAGGAGACTGATCCGCAGGTCCTGGCAGATGTATGGAGGGCTATAAAACTGAAATAATGTTGTACTTAATGGAAATGTCTTCCAAAAAACAAAACACACCACAAAAAGCTGCTAGTCAAATCAGTTTTTATTTTTATTTATTTATTTGTTCTAAAGGTTGTTAATAACCCTCCACTTCCCGTTGGTTTACACATTTGTCTTATAATAGCATATTTGTTCGATGTGTCATCTAAATTATGGACAAAATAAGTTTGATTGTGCTTTCTGCTCTTCTTTTTCTACTCTAGTCTATGATACAAACATAAAGTGATTTTGTAAATATACATGGTGCAGAGTTGGCTTTTCACACATGAAACATGGAGTTAGCAGTTATTTGGAGAAAGCATGGAGATGAGGGGGAGAAAAGGCCTTTATTAGGATAAACCTCAGGTGTGCGGCATTTGTTTTCACTTGAATTTCTGCAATTCAGTAAACAATTTATTTGAAAACTTTCATATAAATATTATTTGACAGTATGGCTAGATAGTCTTTATTGTCCCAATATGTGTTTTCATATAGAAGTAGAAGATCCTGCCCCTGGATCTTAGAACAGCAAACTCTCCTGGAGGTTTTTCAAATAAATTAAAGACATATCGTTTTAATTTGGCTTAACTTTGCTGTTATCATTGTTAATGTTTTATTGCATTGTGATCAAACTGTTTTGTTTGTATGTTTGTTTGTTTTTCTCTCACTCATGGTCAAAATTAGGCAGTACCCATAACATCAGACTACACAACAGAATCAAAGTGGATTACACGCAACAGTATCACTATCAGCAATTTTACAATCTAACCTACTTCCTAAATAACAAGCTGATAATTATATATAGTTCAGGGGCATTGTTAATACCTAACTTGTTCCATCCAGACACTAAAGTAAGAGCATGAGCCCACACCAGTCTTACATCTTTCGAGGCAGGTTGGCAATACTACCTCACATCTTATGGCTATGCACACCCCCTACTTTTATTAAACAATTCAATAAGTAATCAGGGGTGCTGTTTTTGATCTTACTGTGAACAGTACTTTCAATTCAGTTTTATTTATATAGCGCCATATCATAACAAAGTTATCTCGGGGCACTTTTTCGAATAGAGCAAGTCTAGACCGACTCTTTATATTTACAGAGACCCAACAGTTCCCACCATGAGCAAGCACTATGCGACAGTGGCAAGGAAAAACTGCCTTTTAACAGGTAGAAACCTCGAGCAGAACCAGGCTCTAGGTGGGCGGTCATCTGCCTCGACCAGTTGGGTTGAAGGGGGAGGGGGGGGAGCGGGAGAGAGAGAGCAAGAGGAAAGAGAACATACAGCAGCTCAAAACAGTTCCACATAGGGATGTAAGGCAATAGATATGGTAATGGCATTGATGTTAACACCAACAGAAACAACACTAAGAGCAACACCATAACAGCAACACCAATAACAAGAGCAACAACAGCAATAGCATCAGCGGGTGCAGAGCAGGAGCACGGGGGCAGCAGGCGGCAGCAACCACAGACCCAGACTCTACAGCTCCGGAGGCAGAAACACCTGCAGAAAGCAACAGAAGGGGAGAGAGAGAGAGAGAGAGAGAGAGAGAGAAAGCACACAACTACGGGAAGAAGTTGAATTAATAACAAGCATTGATGGGATATGAGGGCGTACAGATGGAGAGGAAGAGGAGGAGAAAGGAGCTCAGTGCATCATAGGAAGTCCGGCAGTCTAGGCCTATAGCAGCATAACTAAGGGGGGGCTCAGGGGTCACCTGAGTCAGCCCTACTATAAGCTTTATCAAAGAGGAAAGTCTTAAGCCTACTCTTAAATATGAGGAGGTTGTCCGCCTCCCGTACACAAACTGGGATCTGGTTCCACAGGAGAGGAGCTTGATAGCTGAAGGCTCTGGCTCCCATTCTACTTTTAGAGACTCTAGGAACCACAAGGAACCCTGCATTCTGGGAGCGCAGTGCTCTAGTGGGGTAATAGGGTACTATGAGCTCTTTGAGATATGATGGTGCCTGACCATTTAGGGCTTTGAATGTGAGGAGAAGGATTTTAAATTCTATTCTGGATTTTACAGGGAGCCAGTGTAGAGAAGCTAATATTGGAGAAATATGATCTCTTTTTCTGGTTCTTGTCAGTAAACGTGCCGCAGCATTCTGAATCAGCTGGAGAGTCTTAAGGGATTTATTGGGGCAGCCTGATAATAGAGAGTTGCAATAGTCCAGCCTAGACGTAACAAATGCATGGACTAGTTTTTCTGCATCTTTTTGAGATAGGATGTGCCTGATTTTTGCAATGTTACGTAAATGAAAAAAGGCAGTTCTTGAAGTTTGTTTTATGTGGGAGTTAAAGGACATATCCTGATCAAAGATAACTCCAAGATTCCTTACGGTTTCGCTGGAGGCCAGGGCAATGCCATCTAGAGAAACTATATCTTTAGATAATGTGTTTCGAAGGTGTTCGGGGCCAAGTACAATAACTTCGGTTTTGTCTGAGTTTAACATCAGAAAATTGCAGGTCATCCAGGTTTTTATGTCCTTAAGGCATGCTTGAAGTTTAGCTAATTGATTGGTTTCATCTGGCTTGATCGATAAATATAATTGGGTATCATCTGCATAACAATGAAAATTTATGGAGTGCTTTCTAATAATATTGCCTAAAGGAAGCATATACAAGGTAAATAGAATTGGTCCAAGCACAGAACCTTGTGGAACTCCGTGACTAACTTTGGCGTGCATAGAGGATTCATCATTAACGTGTACAAACTGATATCGATCTGATAATAGGATTTAAACCAGCTTAGTGCAGTACCTTTAATGCCAATTAAATGTTCTAGTCTCTGTAATAGAATGTGATGGTCAATGGTATCGAATGCAGCACTAAGATCTAGTAAGACAAGTACAGAGACAAGTCCTTTGTCTGATGCAATTAGAAGGTCATTTGTAACTTTCACCAGTGCTGTCTCTGTGCTATGATGCACTCTAAATCCTGACTGAAAATCCTCAAACAGCTTGTTGTTGTGTAGAAAGTCACACAACTGATTGGCGACTGCTTTCTCAAGGACCTTAGAGAGAAAAGGAGGGTTAGATATAGGTCTATAATTTGACAAAATCCCTGGATCAAGAGTGGGCTTTTTAAGAAGAGGCTTAATTACAGCTACTTTAAACGACTGTGGCACATAGCCTTTAAATAAGGACAGATTGATCATATCTAGTACATAAGTGCTAACTAAGGGTAAAATTTCTTTAAGCAGCCTAGTTGGGACGGCTTAGATGAGGAAATCATGGAAGTTAGTTGATTACGGTTGATGGGAGAAAAGCAGTCTAAATGTACAGGTTTTACAGTTGTTTCTAAGGTTCCTGAGTTTGAAGATAAGTCAGTACCAACTGAGGGCAGGAGGTGCTGAATTTTGTCTCTAATAGTTAGAATTTTATCATTAAAGAAGCTCATAAAGTCATTACTACTGAGGTCTATAGGAATACATGGCTCAACAGAGCTGTGACTCTACTTTGGCTGCAATACATCAGTGCTACTGTTTCAAAAGGGAGCTTTAAATACATTTTCAGTTCAGTTTACTTTACTGTGGACTATGGTCCATAATGGTCAAACATAAAATTTAAACACTAAAAGCAGGCATCACATGAAATACAAACCAAATACATACAATATGATGTACAATATTACTTTTCTATTTTAGTTTATTTATTTTACTAAATGTATCTTACTTTACTGTTATTCTATTAGGCACTGGTGTTAGCATTTTACTCTATACACTTTACATGTATTACTCTTTTTTTTTTGTAATTTTTGAGCAATCTCTGGCACAAGAATTTCCTTTGGGATCTACAAAAAGCACTGATGGAGCTATATATCCTACTTGGTTGTACTATCCAACAAATGCAATTGGCTGTTTGTGGGTGGGAAGCCAGTGAGGGTTCTCATCCTTGTTGCTACACTAGCGACTCCTACTGGTTGGCTGGGGCACCAGCATAGCAAGGCAGCCCTCGTAGGGCAGTGACAACAACCCTCTTTTCACCAAATCAGCTCTGGTTCTTGAAACGGTTCTGTTCAGGATTTTTGGAACCTTGGTGCTATCTAGAGCACCAGCCCACATTTCCACCAGTTTTGAGTGGAACCATTGTAACCAAGAATGGGCCATCAACGGAGGGCGTTGCACAATGCACAACAGAAGTAAAGAGTAGGAGCAAGATGGCGGATCGCGTCGCTTAGCTGCGAGCTTTTGTTCTGTTATTACAGATATTTGTTTTTTGACCAACTATTAATGATAAGAAGACGTAGAAGAGTGTTACCATAGTAGACCAGACACCATTGCTGCCTTCTCCATCCTCTCCATGACATGCCCACTGATGACATCACAGTTCGCACTTCAGGTTGGTGGAAAAGGGGTGCCATTGAAGCTCATGACTGGTGAAAACATCTGGATGGAGACACTGGGGCCCTGTCCTTCAAATGTGTTTTAACTAATCCAGGCTAACATGCTGTTATCAGGCTAAAATAATCTTGTTTGTTCTTCCATGGCCAAGTGATGTGTTGTATTTGCTACATAGACTGAATTCTAGATGTATTCGTAATTAAAACAATTTCCATTTAATTAAAGGACTTATTCCAAATTAAAATAGTTGATTGTTTCAATCCACGTGAATACAGTTTGTACTTATGATACAAGTACAATTAATCCATTTTATAGTTCACATGACTAATCTCCATCGTAAAGTCATGTTTTCTGTTTCCAACAGTCTTCCAACAGAGCTTTAATTAAGTTCATGTCTTTTGTTTACCTATTTTATTTTGTTGTGTATTTGATCATATACTGTATAGGTATTTAACCCTTTAGTGTGAAAACTGAATGAATAATAATATAATAAATAAATGAATAATAGCACCCACAGATCATAAGGGTTTCTACTGTACCCCTTCTCATCTGAAATCCTCCCTCTAAGTGACTATGGAGAATGAGCCGTCTTCTCCTCTCTCTCACACTCAGTTCAATTCAATTCAGTTTTATTTACAGAGCGCCATACCATAACAAAGTTATCTCAGGGCACTTTTTCATATAGTGCAGACCGACTCTTTATATTTACAGAGACCCAACAGTTCCCACCATAAGCAGCACTAGGTGACAGTGGCAAGGAAAAACTCCCTTTTAACAGGTAGAAACCTCAAGCAGAACCAGGCTCAAGGTGGGCGGTCATCTGCCTCTCACACAATATATTCTTGTGTATTCACACAAACATCTTCAGCGTGTGAATTAAATAGAGTATATCTCTATAAAGTTGCCAACACTGCCAGAACTAGAGCCAAGAGAAGTAACACATGAGGAGACCTCACAGAATAGAGTGAATATTACAACAGAAACGCCAGTGAAAGAAGGTTTTATATGTGTGTGTGTGTTATTCCTTTACTAATTGATTTGTCTTTATCAGCATTACTTCTGCTGAAATATGCACCATGGTAAAAAATAGGCAGGGTTAAGGTTAATATAAAATTAAAGCAATTGAAAAAAATAAATAAATTCAGGAGTCAGAATGTAACATGATGCTTTTATACTAACAGCCTTAAAAAAGGCCACGGACTTCACTCACATATTTTAAATAAAATCACACCACACACCTTTCAGTAGTGTGATCTGCATGATAAAACCATCAATTATAACATAAGAAACTGGAGACCCCCTTTTTTTCATCGACAGTAGCAGTTTATAGTATGTGACTTTCAACCAGCACATGTAATGTATAGAGAATTCCACAAGGTGTCAGTGTTGGATCCTGTTAGTTTCCCCTCAGTGGGGAAACTGCATACATATGAAACATGTTTTGTAATTATCATTATAAAAAACAGTGGAAAGTTTTTTTTCCTAAACATTAAGGTTCTTGCTGCATACCACCAGAATAAATGATGAGGATTAATGGTCTCACTAGCCTTTTCTGGGTGTTAATTCTTGTCTCCATTTAGTCCAGCTGTATGGGTTGAATAAAAATTGCTAGAAAAGTATGTATGTATGTAAGTTAATTGATAGTTGAATTCATTCTGTGCTCAGTTCCTGTCTGGTTGTACCAGTGTGATAAATTTACAGTGTAATTCAGTAAAATTGGACTCACTGTAACTCAGAATGTAAATAGTTATAACACTGGACAGGACAAGTACTGGGTGTTTGCGGCATATTTTACTATATCACCCTCATCACATACGGAATATGTATACACATGTTCATGTTTGAGGTAAATAATGATCCAGATTTTCTACATGCTGCAGTTCTTGGATTCTGTCCTTAGACTGGCAGCTCTCTAGAGAACTAAAATTTCTTAAATGTAAAACAAGAAAGATACGCTTTATTAGTTTTATATTTATTTAATTCAAGCAGGAAAATAGGAAGTAATGTTGTGTTAAAAACCTTTTCTGGGTTACCTATTACGCCAAACAATCAATATAAAATGTACAGTAATATAATAATTTGCTTTGTTAAATGTCTTGTGTTTTTTCTGATTTGTTCATTTGTTTTTTGTCCTCTTGTGTTCTACTTTTGATTTCTTTGCAGACATGTTGTTGTGTTATTACTTTTGCGTCTATGTTTCGTAAAATATAGGTTTGTTTGTCTGCTTTTTGCTCATTTGTATTTGGAAATGTTGTGATATTTATTTTAGAATTCCATCCATCCATGTTAGGGTCACAGGGGGCTGGAATGGATGGAGTTGGCTGCTCTATCTGCAGATAAAGATTGTGAGATGTGGTTAAAAGCTCCGTTAAAAGATAGTAATAAGTGGACATTGAGTTAAGATAATTTCATCAAATATCCCTGCATGCACCGGGCAACAGGAAACATCCAGGGGCTTGGTTCTCAAAGCAGGTGAAGTGGGTTAGCCAGCTAACCTGCAGGTTAATTCAGACCTTTTGGTTTTAGAAAGATAGCTCGAGTTCAAACTCAGCTGCGTTGCCATGGTAACTAATGTCACAGGCCGAACCTGAGAGGAGCAGCGTTTGTTCAGGGTTACAGATCAAATGCATGAAAGAAGAAATAAAGTCACCATTTCTACAGGATCCTAACATGGACAAAAATAGTGCATCCACATTAAAGTCACAAGAACTAAAGAGCACAGAGTATGGAAATCTATAAAAACCTCATGGTGGAAAGAATGGAATTAAATAAAGATAATGATATATCTAAACAAGGAAATCTATGAAATTGGAAATACAGTAAATGTTTGCAGTACAAGCGGCCTTTCAGATTGTCTGCACACTACTAATTCAGCCCCCAGTCAATGATTCTGACAGCATTTTGGTCATATACACCTTCCTTCAAGGTTTCTTTTTTATGTATAATTTTACAGGATATGCAGTATTCCCTCTTCATCAACAGTATAAACAGCCGCATTACTGTTTACAACTAACATGATGAATAAATGCTGTTATCTATTTATTCATCATATTTCTTTCCTCATAAAACAAGAACAGAAATCTCAGCAATCCATTACCTTCCCATTCTGGGCTACTCATCGGATGATAACTGTGTATTAAAGCTTATAAACACTCATTTCCTTCATCCCCTCTCTGATAGGATGTTTCCCCTTGGTGCCAAACCTACAAATTGTTTTTTTCTTCTCATGTATCATTAGTAGTCCTTTTCTAAAGGACATTATGTATCTTTATGTACGTGCTATAGTAATGATAGTTGTGTTTTCTCCTAATTGTAGGTTGAGCTGTCATTTTTCTGTCTACATAAAACCTGCTTTTTCTTCACTTGGATGTTTGCCTGACAAAGACCTTGTAGGTTAAAACGCTGCATCATTACATTTTTTGGAGCCTTGCAAAATTCAATGTGCGGATTACCCCTCCATACCTCCACAGTGGCTCAGTGGTTAGCACTGTTGCCTCACAGCTGGAAGGTCAAATCCCGGCTGGTACAGGGCCTTTCTGTGGGTTTCCCCTGCCATCAAAACATGTATGTTAGCTTAATTCCCCTGTCAGTGGTCAGTGGCCTTGACCTGGCTTAGAACTGGAGTTGGTCCCCGGACACTGCACAGTGGCTGCCCACTGCTCCTAACACTTAGGATGGGTTAAATGCAGAGAATGAATTTCCCTACGGGGATCAATAGAGGAGAACTTAACTTTTCCTCTGTACAGCATTTACATACTGCGTTTGTACTGCATCATTATCCAACTGGGGACTATCCACCTTCTTTGCAATGGACTTTGTGAGACCACCAATGTAAGGTCTACTTCAACCTTGGTCAGGTCCCCACAGTATCATATACACTAAACCATAAACTGAAATAATCACTTGTGCAATATGGTGAGAGCAGACAGCAGAAGGTTGAGGAGTTTTTTGTCTATGTGCTGCCATGTGTGCTGTGCTGCCCGTCGCAGGATAAACTACAGGTGTCTGGCATGGATGGAGAGCTTCTGCTTTGTCAGCGACACAAACATTATTTTCAGAAAGCAAAATGCTGCATTATACTGTAGCTTATAGGGAAAGCAAAATGCTGCCATACCGCTGACTTTGATTTTCAGCTGAGCTATTTGTTTTAGTTACAGGCCGTCTCTGTTCTCTCCGCCTGTGTGTGTGTGTGTGTGTGTGTCGGGCCTGGCTTCCATTCCTGCTGCACACGCACACACACACATTCCTGCCATTCCTGCTCATCTGGTAGAAGCCGAGCTGAGAAAGAGAGAAACAGCTTTCATTCAACCTTTAGTTTAATATGAGAATTTTGAAGGATTTATGATTTTGTATCAGTAACATTACATCTCTAATTAGATCCTATGGTTACGCTGTAGATCATCTCATCTGGCTCTTAGCAATGGTGACAACACAAAGTACATTTTTAGGTTATTTGTGCTGGACTGTTTGTGTTTGTTCTCCCCAGTCAGCTACTGTACTGACTGTACAGACGTTAGCTGTAAGCTAGCTAGCAGTGTACACTCCGACTGTGTGACTCCAGTTCTTTCTGTTATTTCCCTCCAGGCGCTCTCCTTTTCCGTCTCTGTACGTTTATGAAGTCATTTCATTAAAGCCTACAGATAAGTATATTTTTTTTGCTCAAGCTGAAACATTTTCAGCTCGTGTGGACGTGTCTTTGCCTCAGTTTGCTAATTAGCATCTATTCCTCTGTCTTTCCTTTGACTTTGTGTGCAAAAACATAAAAAATATTCTGTTATGGAGTGTTGAGGCTAGTCAGTTTATACCAGTGGTGGAATGTAACTGACCGTATTTACTCAAGTACTGTACAAGTACAATTTAAAAGTACTTTGTTATTTTATTCCAATACATTTCAGAGGGAAATATTGTACTTTTTACTCCACTACATTTATCTGGCAGATGAAGTTATTAGTTACTTTGCAGATTAAAATTTTACATGAAAAATGGATAATCTGCTTATTAAATATGAAACATTATTACAGATTAAATGAAGTGAAGTTAGCTCTTCTAAAAGACACATTAAATCCTGGTTACACTTCAGTGCATCAGTAATAATAATAATTTGCAATATTACAATATATAAAAATAAAACACTGGGCCACATATTTTACTGAAGTTAATACTATTTTTCTGATTAAAACAGAAACTGAAAAAACTGTCTCTACTTGTGTTTAATCTATATTATTTGTTTGCAAAGCACTTAAGGTTCTCTCACACTCACACACACACACCATCATCGTCTATTAATCCCAGGGTTGGTGGTTCGATCCCCGGCTCCTCCTGTCCACATGCTGAAGTGTCCTTGGACAAGAACTCCGTCCCCATCGGTGTGTGAATGTGTGTGTGAATGAGACCAATCTGTAAAGCGCTTTGGGAATCGTTAAGAACGAAAAGCGCTATTTACAATTTTCACACGCTGTGTAAACGTCTGACTTGACTGGCACATGGGCTGTCTGTCTGTCTATGCGACTGCTGTCTTGCAGTGAGCATGTGTGGTGAGACAGGCAGAGCTATCTGAGAGAGGAAGGTCTCCCACTGTTCATTCAACTCCCCGTCACATCTGCACATCAAGGCTCACATCGCTCCGGCAGCCCGGCTTCAGCTGGTAGAAAATGCCATTCACTCATGTCTCACATGTTTTATTCACTAACAACCGTCTGTGCTTGACAGTTTGTGTATGCGTGTGTTCTCGTCCTTGTGAGAAGCAGTTTGAAAACATTTTGGACACATTCCTCACTTAGTCCAGGATTAAGCCTTGGATTTAGAGTTAGGATTAGGGGATAAAACTGAAATTAGTTTAGCATTAGGATTTGAGTTTAGGGTTAGGTAAGAACGAGGAAGTTATTATTATTATTTAACTAGAATGGTCAAAATCAAAGCCAGCACACAGAGAAAGAGGAAAATCATCAAAGCCTGCAGGCATGAAAAGACTTTATTTTCAAAAATGCAAAAGATACAGTAAACACATACTCCTTGACTAGACTTGTTTAATTGTTTGTACAATTAAAACATCATAGCAAAAAGCATACAATAAAAAACTAGATAGATATGTGCAAGGAAACAAGGAAGCTGTGGGCTTCTATAGCCTACTATAAGAAGAATTTAAAAACAATCAAGTATAATGGTTCTGTTTTAGCGCCCAGTAGAGCCTCCAGATCCCAAAATGTCCTCCTCACTGTTGCTGTTCTGAAACTCAGCACAGTTCACTGACTGCCTGGAAGGTAGGAAATCAATCTACAAACATATGGTATGGTTTGGAGAATGGTTGGCAGTAAACGGGCCATTTATAGTTTATGGGCAAAAAATATGGAAACCCACCAGCACGGTCCTTCAACACTACTGCAGACGCTACTCTCTCCAGACAGTGCAGAACTTTGTAGCAGGGAAACTTCTGTCCTATAAACACCAACAGGGCAAAGTGGACAGCCGCCTTGTGCTCCCAGAACTCTAGGAGGCCCAAACTCAGCCTTATTGTGTGTCATCATATTTGAAAATTTGTTGAGGAGTATGCAACATTAAACCACAATATCAGTCGACAAGATATGGCCTTAGAGGGGAGTTCTCCAGCGATTTAGTGTTGTGCTTCCATAAAGTTTATTTAGGGATTTAGAAGAGACAGATTAGCAAAAGAATGGTCCAAATTGATGCAGCAGAAGCTGAGATATCCTGACTTTTAGACCGTAGTATAAGTGAAGCTCCTAAAACACTGGATCCCACACTTCCCATAATGCAACACAACTGCATCTTTGGTAAAGTCTCCTTGGCTGGTAAAGGCCCAGGATGCCAGTGTGTTGCATTAAGACCAGAACGTGCTTCTCCAGGCTGCACGGACACAAATGTGCACAGGGGTTGTTTAGAGACGTTTACTTGGCTATTTCATACTTTCTGTCATATTGTAGTAGGCTGTGGGTATAAGCCTGCCATTGGCCAACTATTTCAGTCGGAATTCTCCTCCTAGTCCGCTATCTGCTTGTTAGCATTACACTATTTTGCAAGGGCACCATCGCTGCAGAAGCGTCATGCAGGCGCGTCCTCTTGTGTAGCATGTTGTTCAATAATTCACATTTCCAAATTGTTGTATAGGCAAACATGAAGTGAATTTATTTCTTTACCATACAGGTTTGTTGACCGTGAAGACGGTGGTCCATATGCACTTTTATCAATAACTTACTTGTAAACAAACAAAAGCTCACGCTACTTCAGACAGTCAAAAAACTGTGTGCTTCCTCCGGTAACCAACACACCAGGGAATTACCACAAGTGAACATATTTCATATGAACACATAATAAGACAAACAATACAAAAATGGCTCCAACAAATGGGTTCAGCCAGACCTTTCTCCAGTGCTGACACAATTGCCAAAAGTTGTTGGATCAACCAATCAGTTTGCTTGAAGCACAGGTCTGCATGATGCGTCTGCATATGCACATTGGCTCCTGTGACCTACAGTTACCCACAACACCCTTCTCCAGGTAGACCTGCAGGGATGTTTACGTGTATTTTGGGATCATTTCAGGCATATCTTGGCAAGTTCCTGGTCAGCAATGGATGAAATAAAGATAAAATATAACTTCAGGGATCGGGTCGGGTTCAGGTCTCAATTTTAGGCCTGTGCAGTACTCTAGTCCCCCAGTATGTGTCAAGCTTTGCAATGCAACTCAACAGCCTCTTTCATGAAACCCCCCTTGCCTGGTACACGCCCACGTCTGTCCAAACGCCCCCAGTTTGTAATGCAGGCTATATGTTTATTGTCATATACTGTATATAGTATATATAATACATACAGTATATATATATATAATACATATACAATGTATATTTGTAACATTTTTAGTCTCTAGGTCCAAGCTGATATAACCCTGATGACATCCCCATGACATCATCAGGGTTATTTTCTCAGACTTGATAAAACTACTACACTATTTCCTTTGTCTGAACAAGAAACACTGCACTCAAATGGTATTAGTACTCCCAGATTGTCACTTACTTTCTTTAATACATATTGTTTTTAAATTAAAACTGTATTAAGCTTCTAAAAGTGAGGAGACATTTTAAAAAACACTTTACTAGTAGACTGACACTCTGTTCATGATAAGTAAAGCAGATATAGACACAGGTTTTAAATAGTGCTTTCACACCCCGATAATTGCTTCTCGTCGCATTTGGCATTTTTCACAGTTAAGCCTTTTTTTCATCAGCAGTCACAGCACATATTTTTCTGCACAGAGAAGGAGGAAGGTGTCTTCTGATTTTATGAAGAGCATGAACACATTCACGTGGCCTTGCAGAGAACAGAGGCACCATGACAAAACAGCCCGGTGGGACCACTTGCAGCTCAGGTGACCAGTGTTAGTGATGCAAGTGTTTAGATACTCCAGTACTGAAAGCACCAGTGGGAATGTAAATGTAGTGTGTGTGTGCAGGCTAACTCACAGCTGTTTGCTTTTCTGTTTGTCTGTGTAGAAGAGGCCTCCAGTGTATTCTATCAACATCTATTCAAAAAGATGTTTGCCAGGGGTTAATTAATTGCTGTAGAGAGTACAATGTGCAGTGGTGGGAGTACATTTATTCTGGTACTGTTTATTTTCATCAAATGACAAAAGGTGAAATGTGAAAACAATGTAACAATGTGAAAGGAGTCACTCGTTTTTGTTCACTCTCAGCACTCTCATAGCGACAAATAAGAAATAAAAAAAATTAACAGAGCTAACAGAGAGCAAATATTGGATTTACACTAAACTACAACTAAACTAAACTACATTCATCAGGTGGCCAGACACTCCAGAATGATGATGTGGTCCATTACTGCTGGATGTGGAAATAAACAGCTGTTTGCTAACAAGTTCACCCACAGTATATAAGTTGTGTTCACTACTTGTTTCTGCTGCCTCCGTCAGGCACCCTGAGAACAGGATACCCCCAGGGTTGCGTCCTCAGTTCTCCAGGTTCAGCTCCAATTCCATCACTAAGTTTGCTGACCACACAGTGGTGGCGGGCAGCATCTCTGACAACGATGAGAAGGCCTACCTGGAGGAAGTGGCTGACTCATGAATGTCGCCAAAACCAAGGTGCTCAACAATGTAGGACATACACGCCACTGAGGATTAATGAGACTACTGTGGAGAGGGTGAGCAGCTTCAAATACCTGCGTCTACATCACAGAGGATCTGACATGGACAGCACAAACAAACACTGAAAATGGCAAGGCAGTGCCTTTACCACCTCAGGCAGTTGAGGAAATCCAGATTTTCTCTGAGGATCCTTCAGTCCTTCACTTCTGGAGCTGTACAGAGCATCCTGACAGGAAACACAACGGACTGTTTCAGCTGTTGTGGTCAGGCAAGTGCCTCCGCAATGACGCAGCCAAAACAGAAAGACTGAGACAGAGTTTCTTTCTCAGGCCATCAGGCTTGAGAACACTCACTCACCAGGACCCCCCCCACCACCACCACCACCACCCCTCTTAGTTCCACATACTCTTCATCTCATGCACACACATAGAAGTACACATAGACACAACATTTATTATATATTTATTTTCTAATTTTCAAAATTGTATATATATTCAATATATAAACGTATGTATTAATATTATTTTAAATATTGTCATTTCTTTTATATTGTTGCTTTTTGTTCTGTGTTCTGCGCTCTCTCTGTGGGCATTGCCATTTTTCATTTCACTGCACATCCTACCCGTGCATGTGACAAAACAAAATTCTTGAATCTTGCCTATGATGGTGTATCAGTCACAGGGGCCATTTTTCTGCAGGAGTACTTTTACTTTGATACTCTAAGTACATTTTGCTGATAATACTATACTTTTTCTTAAATAAAGGCTCTGAATATTTCTTCCTCCACCGAAGTCCTCAGAAATGCAGTGAGTGAAATGTGTGCTGAGCAGCATACCCAACATGCTGTTAATTAGGGTACTATGTTTTTTTTTTCTTTTTTGTTTCTGTTTTTTTGGGGGGGGGATGAAAAACAAGCTGAGAGAGACCTGAGCTACTGACTGTCTGTACTCGGATCCAAGAGCTGACTGCCAGCCGTCAGTGTGTGTGTGTGTGTGTGTGTGTGTATGTGTGAGGACATAGCATTGGCATTGCTCTGAAGGTTTACTGATCAACTGACCCCCTTTCTCTCTCTCTGCCTGCATCGGGGGTGTACAGCTCGCTGAAGCAGCGGGTTCAGAAATGAAAAACAACAAAAACACTGATGACTTTTATGGATTTTTTTTTAGATAATGCCTTTGCTGCAGGATGTGGTCTGCTTAGTTCGTTGTGCCAAAAAACAAAACAAAAGAGGGAGATGGAAAGTTGCAGATGAGAAGGAAGAGGAGGAGGAGGGGAAAGGAAAGAGAGTGAGGGAGTTCATCCATGAGACAGGGGATGGTATTTTAGAAAGGCGATGGAGAGGAACTTAGATGGGAAGATAACCAAGAAGAAGACGGGAAGGAGGGAGGAAGAGGGGGAGGATATTGAGTTGGGAATATGGTCTTTCCTCCTGCCATGTCTGTCTTGTTGTCGTTGTGTTCCCAGCAGAGGAGTTTATCTGAAGCATCTGGGATCTAAGTGAATTACTGTAGCCTATCTCTATGCAGCAGATAAGCAGCCCGGGCTGCTTTCAGGACAATCAGATCTGCATCAAGGTCTCGGGGCATTTTTATTGACCATCCGAGGGTCCCGATGGAGTTAATATAGAGGTTGGATTTATGTGGACCTGTGTGTGTGTGTGTGTGGCATTTAATTCCTGCTCTTTTCAGGTCGTTGCTAAGTTACTCTGCCACAGGTTCTCAACACTTTTATTGGCACGAGCGAGCACACACACACAGAGGAAAACACGAGGCCATTGTGTGGCGGCCTTGTAATTTCCCACAAGAGCTGGGTGAGTGTTGGCTAGTTGATGAGTGGATGTGGCATCCTTGTGTGGATGGCCCGGTGGATGTGTGTCGGGCCTTCGGATTAGACTCTTTTTCCTGGCCTTGGTGCCTCACAAAGCAGCTGCTCAGCAAAGTGATACAAATGGCTTTGACTGTGTCGTACGTTTACTTATGACTTGGTGTTAAAGTGGTGATCTTTCTTTCAGAGCCTATTACTTTTTTTTAAAGTATGCCTCCATCTTTAGTGTGAAGCTGTGGTGTTTTTGTAGCACACAGCTCAGAGATCACATGATATCTGCTCTGTGGTCGGTTTTATTACCTTCATACATTCAGTTACACACACGCAGAGGTTATTCTTAGTGTTACAGATCTTTGAAGGGCATGGTTCACCCAAATTACAGTGCAGATAGTTTTATTTACCCTGGTTTTGAGATATCCTCTGAGACTTCTGACCTCAAAACACAATCTAATACAATTGATGGATTTGTGGTGCTGGTAATGAAAAATGACATTTAGAAAACTCAACAGCAACATCTTTTTCCCCTTCCAGGTTTCACTGGAACCTCTTTCTACCAAAGAAAGAGCCACTATGAAAACTGGTTTCAGTGTGTCCTGTGGATTATCAAGAGTAATGTTTGTAATGTAATGTTTGTGTCAAATGTAATTTGTCAATGATTTGATCACATATCTCACTATCTGGACAAATAAAACCCAAACTATCTACTTGGCTAGATACCTCTTGTATTAAATGAGAAAATGCATCTGTGTTTTGTTTTTTTCTTTTTGTTTTTTAAATTTTGGGTCAACCATTGATTCAGCAGAGGAATCATTAAATTGCATTATTTTATGTCAACTTCTTTAATGATACTATTCCACAACATCTAAACTGACATCTAGTCCGTCGTCATTGTTTTACCTACCAGTAAATCTAATGAAACTAAAGTATGGGGTGGAATGTGCTGTACATGGTCTGGCAGCAGCCCTTCAAAGCTACTGTCATTGTGTGGAATGAATGGAATGAAATGGAATGTGAAAGGTCTCATATTGATGAAACCAACTCTGTAGCACTACAGAGCTTTTTAGCCTATTTTACCTCATTGTTTTGATTTAATGGCAAATTTACTGTTCAGTCTCAGCGCTCTCATCTAACTGGTTTCCATCAGCAGCAGCTGTTTTCAGAGAAAAAAGCTCTGATAAAGCCACTGTCCACTACCTGCCCATCAGCAAACAGCAGACAGACACAGTTAGAAACTAGCTGATGAACATAGTGGAGCATTTAGCAGCTAAGGAGACAGATATTTACCTCAGGAGTTGGTGGAGACCAAAAACAGAGCTAACAGAGAGGGAATACTGGACTTTCATCAGGACATAAACACCACTCCAAATGAATGATAATGTTGCTCTGTGTCTGCTCGGCTTGATGTGTACATAGATAGCTATTTGCTAACATGCTAGAGAACAGAAAAATTAATTTAATTAATGAAGCTAAAGAAGTGTTACCAGACATCTCTCTACTGTGGACTGCAAGCAACACATTACTGTTGTTGTGTGTTACCATAGCAACCACTGCTGTAAACTAAACTGTTATTTTACTCATTCATTGGACAGTTTTGGTGATCATCCTGCTCCATCACCACTACGTGGACCAATGGAGGAAAATTCAATTCTGTCAGTGACTGACAGCAAATGTTGTTGCACTTTATGCCTTATGTGTATACTGTATTTCTCTTCTCTGGTGTCACAAAGAGCAGCTATAGAAATTGTTGATTATGAGCATTATTAGTCCAGACTGCAACTGGACCTAATATGTCCTGAATAATGATGAACAGGTAGGAACAGGACAGAAAAGAAGTATCTTACTGTAATATTATGTGAGGGTAGTTACTGTGTGGCTACATTTCACTCACTTTTTAATGAGGAACTGCCAAAACACACAACGCATAAATCAGTCCCTGCACTCATGTGCATAGGTGCTCAGTCTCGGTGCTCAGTCACCGCCACATCCACCGCAGATATCGGATGAAAAAAAAGATGATTTTGCCGTAAATTAGCTTACAACAAGCTCTGAGGCTAATTTATCAGTACGATGGTGCCGGTTATTAAATTATTATTATTATTTGCATTCTTCACAAACAATCACTAAACCAGCTAATTTCATATTTGTTGGTCTTGAATCTTAACAACATGAATTAAAACACATCTCTTCACCCAAATATTCAATATAATGTATGTTTCAGTAATAGTCACAGTAATCAGAACACAATAATAAGCCCATGTCGTGGAAAAGTGTGTGTAACAGTTTACTAAAACCAAATGAGTCTCCACTGAGACTGAAATATTGTATTAGGGCCACTCAGACAACTTATGATATGAAATTATTAATAATAAATCCCAACACTTTTATAACAGTAACATGACCTGTTGATCCCAGAGATGTGCAGGAGAACTGACTGCTATAGAAGAAGGCCTCTCATGTTCTTTAAGCTCTGTCAGTCCTTCAGATGAACATTAGCTTATAAAACTGCTCAGGTTTTTGATGAAATGTAGGCACAAGGGGATCACAAGCAACAGATGTCACCCTACACAATGCGACACATTCCCACTTCCTGTGTAGACTAGAAGTTAAAAGACAAACAGAGACGAGGCACTGAAACACAC
Organism: Macquaria australasica; assembly: GCA_005408345.1. NCBI lineage: Eukaryota > Metazoa > Chordata > Actinopteri > Centrarchiformes > Percichthyidae > Macquaria > Macquaria australasica. The sequence goes on along the minus strand of SEMN01000485.1, from coordinate 332,036 downwards.
AAGGTCAATAGCTGGATTTATTAGTAGTTTCATGTTTTGAATTCATGATACAATCAGTAATGGTTGGTCTGCTTTGCTTTCACACCGCCACCGATACAGACTCACATTTTTAAGCATTCTTGGTGTGGTTGTTTAGTCTGTGCAAGAGTTTGACAGCTTTCCGACTAACTGTTACTGGACTGTTTACCTGCCTGCAACCAAAGCCCGCTCAAATTTAATTGGTCACGGACTACAAACAGAAACCAGAACGCTTCCTATACCAAAATCTTGTCTCTTGCCTACAGATTCTGCATTCATACGCAGAGATCTGTTTATAGTTAAAACCAAACTGGTTAGGTTTAGGTGTGAAAGCACCCTTGGAAAAGTTGTTGCTTGTCTTGTTAGTCACAGACTCACTGCCTATGGCGCTTAAATCAGCTGACTTCAGTAATGCATGCTAAACTATGATGGAAGGTCCCAAACAGGTAGTCAGTGACAGAGCTGCCATGTCTGCAGGTGATCTACCCCTCTCTCACCCCGTTACCTCCTCTGTCAACAAGGTGTGCTCTCCTGCATTATTGTGCTCTCCAATACTATCACTCTCTTTTTTTGTGTGTGTTGTCAAGTTTTTGGGGTTAACTTGTCATCATCATTATCATCATCATCATCATCAGCAGCAGCAGCAGCACTGCAGAATATTTTCCACTGGCAGGATGTGAAAAGTTTCATGGGCGTCTCATTTCGTCTTCCTCAGAGTCAAATTAGTTTGTGAAAATCTGTCAGTCTGTCGCTAAGAAGTGTCAGCTGCTTAGCGACAGCAGATCCTGAGCCGCAGGGCCTTGTCTGACACACACACACACACACACACACACACACACACCCTTGTGCAAACACACACACACACACACACACACACACACACACACACACACACACACAGTCGTGTTTCCATCACTTAAGAGAACATTATATTGACTTACATTCATTTCCTGGTTATTTACCCTAACCCCGCCTCCCTTTTAACCTTAACCTAAACCTAACCTTACGCTAATCTTACACCAAGTCTTCACCCTAAAATGTAATGATTTAAGTTATGGGGACTTGTGTTTTGTCCCCAAAAGGAAGGCAAGTCCCCACAATGTGACTGTGTAAACAGATTTATGTCCTCACAACATGAGTAATACACGTCCACAGGCCCAAACTGTCACAAACACACACAATCTGCCATGTACGCACTTAAGATTGTGTGTGTGTGTGTGTGTGTGTGTGTGTACATGCTTATACTGTACGCTCATTCTTTTGCTCTCTCTCTCTGCACCCCCTCACACACAGCTGTGTTCTTCGCCTCCCTCGTCTAAACATCAGCAGGGGTGATCTGTCTTCCCCAGTCTCACCTGAGGGCGAGCTGCGAGCGCTGGCAATCTGTCGGCTGTCACTCTCCATCACTTTTCAATCCTCATTCCCCTCTGATACACACAAGCAAGAGCCCGGCTGCGACAACTCTTTAAAGACTTTGAAATCAACTTGAGTCATCTGACTGCTGTTCAACAGCTGCTCGGTAATGAAGGGACCTTGATGTTGGGAGGCCCAGCCCTGCATGCGCTCCATCTTTTCCCCCCTTCTTTATTTTGTTGTTATCTCTTCTCTTTTTTAAAACCTTTTTTGTTTTGTTTTTTACGTTAAAACCTCTGTGCTGTGAGACATTGTGGGTGTCTGAATGGGTTTAATTGATTTTACTAACAGGCAGTGAAATCATTAGCAGTTAGATAGTCTTTAGCTTCTGTTATGTGACGTATTTTTGAGTGAAACTGAATGTTTGATTAAATTGTTCAGGGATCACATGATTCAGAGGTGGGCGTGACTTAGCAAAGATGGAGTCTCTAGAGATGATATGGAGCTATAGAAGACTGTTCACCTCCACTCACACCTTACTCACCTGCAGTGTTACATATTTAATCATATAATCATATAATCAATATAATCAAGTTGTCTGACTCTCTTGAAAAATCAAGTGTCGCCAAACATTTGTTTTATAGGAATTCAGTGGAATGTGTCACTCTTCCTCCTCCATGTTCATCTCTGAAGGCCAGTTCAGACCAAACATTCGCAACGAGACAAAACCGTTTAATAACGTCGCAGGTTAAAGTTGCAGCGGTGTGAACTGGCCCGTCTCAGATCGACTCAAGTCGGCTGATGGCGTCGGCTGATGGCGTCGCCTGCGACTCAGCTTGAAAAGCCGGCAGTTACAACGGAAGTACAAAGAGTCGTTGCTCGTCTAGTCGCTTTTGTGTAAACTGGCAGGTTTCAGAACGTTGCAAACTGGCGCGTTGCAAGTAGTTGCAAGTTTAAACTCATCTCATCACAAATCTTTGGTCTGAACTGGCCTTAATGTGACACGCCTCGGCCTCTGTAGCAGCCTAATTGGCCACTGACAGCAGAGGAGATGAGAGAGTGCGCTTGAGTTTAGAGAGGAGGAATCAATCTAAATATAAAATTATTGGTAACAAATTATTAGTCACATTTCTAAATAATAAAGGCAAAGGTCCTCTACTAATATTTATATGTAAATAAATGTAAATAAATAAATTTTCCTGATGCTAAGATGTTAGAAACAATGCTTCGCGAGGTCATATCAAATTGTATCCAGTGTACACTTTTGTGTACTACTTTTTGCTGTGACACTGATATGATGCGTATGTAATGTTAATGTTTAGACCTCACCTGAGTTTAGAGTTAAAGCTTAGTTCTGGACTTCCTAAAAGATAAAAAAGAGGACATTATCTATTTATTTTTATTTCATTTCTGTTTTAAAACCATCTTTAACTCAGACTCATTAATTACAACCTCATGATGAATGGCCAAATATCCTCTAAACAGATAGAACTTTATATCGAGGGTAATTCCATTTGATAGAATGGTCCAGCCATTCAGCATATGGTGCCATGTGTTGTGAGTATTTTACTCACTATACAGTAAGCATCATTAACGATTTGAAATGAACATTTGGAACAAGCAGATACAGTATTCTCATATTTTCTAAATAGTTTTCTACCTTTAAGAGTTTGAATTGCTTAGGCTTATTTAGAATAGCAATAGAAGAGAACTGATTGACAGTACTTTTCCATCATCACATGAAGGAGATGGTCACTGTGCGATATAAAAAGTAGTTATGTTACCAGGTAACTGAGAAGACTGTCTCATTTAGCTCACAGAGCAGAGGTTACAGATGCTGCTCACAGGCTTTTCAAATTGCAGTTTAAAATTCTGCTGCTGCAAATATGCAGCTGTGTTCTGTACAGTAACACAGTATACTTTCCTGTGAGAACAAGTTTGGAACATGTTATTTCTTCCTGCTGGTTTAGAAACACTGTAAAGTGTTGCTTTAAATACACAAAACAGAGGCATTGAAATCCTGCTTTTCACTGATCCAATTAGGAACCCCCCCCCCCCAGTTGGTTTCAGCAAAAGGTAAATTGGCCTTTGTTTCCTTTCTAATGTAATTAATTAAATCTTTTAAAATACCATTAGGGTACAGCAGCAGCAGTTATAACACAACCTGAGTATTTTAGTTTCCCATGTATTACTGATGTCAGAAATAAGTGGCCAATACATAAATCAAAGTCCATTTTTTTCTTTTTCTTGGTTGAAAAATACATAGTCCTGCAAATATTCCCTTCTGTTTTACTTTATTTTACTAATAAATATGGGGACATTCAGAATATTCTTTGGGTCATTATAAGTGATTCCTTTTATTTTCTCTCTATGGTAGTGACTTTTCAACATAACAGAGTGCATTTATTTTATACTCCAATCCCCACAGTGCCATGTTTGTATTGTTGCAGTTCTTCCCTTTGCTCCTTTGATTTCAGAGATCTTTCTACCTTCATTTAGCCATCCGCCCTGCTCATTTGTTTGTCTCTCTGTATCAAGACACGTCTTGCTGAAACTGCTCTGTTCAATTAGCAACGATAATAGGCTCTATAAATCCACTCAAGGGACTTGTGCATATGCATACTAAGCCTACCGCACAGTGTGCATTTTGATGTTGAGGGAGGTTTTTTTTTAGCACCATATGACAGAGGAGAAATAACTCTTCACAACATCATGTTTAAAGCTGTTCTCCATTTTTGTTTTGCTATAAACATTGATGCTGGGTCTTATATTAGACTTCTATGTTTGCTGGGGTGTACTGCATTTGATGTACTTGTGCTATTTAAAGTATAAACTTTTATGTTATCATATATCTGTTTTTACAAAATACTGATTCCACCTATAGCCAGACCTGTTTCATTTGCTGCTCTACAGCATAGACTGTATATAAAGATGGTCAACGCGTCTCCACTTCCTCCTACTGTACAAAAATGAAGCCAAAATATCCAGGATACGGGAGCTGCCATCTTGCGCTGGACTGCAAACAGTTGTGATTTTGCTGAGCGGTAGCTGGGCCCCCCTCATAGTGAGGGAGTAGCTGGGCCCCCTCATAGTGAGGTAGTAGCCAGGCCCCCCCCCCGAAGTGAGGGAGCAGCGAGCTGATTGGCAGTTGCAGAGTGTAGTGGATGGGCTGGGGTGTAAGGTTTTAACATGTCCTGGATGTAGGATGGACCTGAGCCATTTGTAGCATGGTAGGCAAGTACCAGTGTCTTGAATTGGATTCGAGCAGCCACCGGTAGTCAGCGCAGGGTGCGGAGGAGCGGTGTAATGTGGGAGAACTTGGGTAAGTTGAAGACCAGCCGAGCTTCTGCGTTCTGGATGCGTTCTAAAAGTGCCCTGAGATAACTTTGTTATGATATGGCGCTATATAAATAAAACTGAATTGAATTGAATTGGATGAGCTGTAGAGGTCGGATGGGACATGCAGGCACACCAACCATGAGCCAGTTGCAGTAGTCTAGGTGCGAGATGACAAGAGCCTGGACCAGAACTGTGAATGTAAACTTAGTTGTAAGCTTATAACTTATCATTTATTCACATGTTAATCATCTATTCATAATTATTTGTTTGTATACTTATAATATTTAGTAATTATATGTTTGTGTATTTACTTTAATGAGTTAATAGTTCCAATTTTATTCATTTCTCAAGTCTTGAACTCTTACCTTGTTTCGTGTCTTTAGGTTTCTATGTGTGTATGCTGAGCAACAGAACTCTTGTATAAAAGGTCAAAAAGGTCAGCTATATGGTGGAATACAGGTCCTTATATGGAAATGTTTTCTGCTCAGCAGACTGTAACTTGAGGGTTCTGTTATGGTTCCTATAAGTCCAAACTTACACCGATTAGCCATAACACCCTGTCGCTGGTTGACCGGTTTTCCTTCCTTGGACCACTTTTAGTGGTACTGACCACTGCAGACAGCAGTTTTGGAGATGCTCTGACCCAGTTGTCTAGCCATCACAATTTGGCCCTTGTCAAAGTCGCTCACATCCTTACGCTTGCCCATTTTTCCTGCAGCCACACAGCCCGCGTGAGACGCGTTTCATCTAGAGATTCGGCATCTCGCCTATTTTTTCCGTGTGAAATTAGATAGTGAAAATGATCTGTTGATAGTCATATTGACATCAAACCAGCAACATTACACCTATCAGTTTCAATATTGATATCTGTAGAATATTTCACAGACGTGAAAAAAATCCCTAGTTACAATTGAGCACAAGCCTCTTAACCTTTTTCTGTCTAAATATAAATGAAATGTACCATGAAATGAAATGAAACAGTCTATTATTGATGGCCGTTATCAAAGGCAAACTTAATGCAGAAAGACAGGGCTGGCAGCAGCAGGAACGCTCTCTGTGTGGACACCACACGTGTGCCAGAGCAGCAGTTCGGCGAGGTAGCTGCCACGTGCTGCTCAGATCGGCGATGTGGCCCAGCCGTTAGAATCTTGAATCATTTGGAAAATGGGAGCTAGTTAGCCTAACTTGCTACTGTTAGCACTTGTAGTGGAAATTAATCTTCAGAGACGATCCTTCTGCATACAGAGTCTCTTTATTTTAAAGACACGTGCATTTCTAGTCTGAAGAGTACAAATACCAACCTATTGATATCTTACCAGAGCTTTTAAACTGTAACTCACACTTTTTCTAATAGTCAAATGCTCCTACCTCCAGCTATCCTCAGCCAATGAGATTATTTTCTATGCTACTTACGTCACTTGTCGCTAGGGATATTCAATTTCTACAGGGTTTCTCCAACACTGTTCACTGTATCTCCTTATTTGGAACAATTTAGCCAGATAGATTTCACTTCACCTCCCTCTGCTAGTTATGGAACCATTTCAAATATGTGTTTTTCTTTACAGGAAACAACCCTTAACTTTTTGGCAGGGCATTCTGTTATTGAGATTGCTCTTGTACAGAGACAAAGTCAGGTCACTCTGACATTATTACAATCATTCTCCAAATAAAAGTCAAACAACAACACAAAGGTCTGAATAACATTCTCCAGCACTTCACATGATCATGCATACACAAGACATGGCTTTAGAGTAATATATTATATTGTGTGTGTGAGTGGTATGATTATTATATTGCATTATATTACCAATATGTATATACACATAGAATTTATACACTACATGATTATCCACTACACACTGATTACCACTAGATATTACTTTTTGAGTCATCTGCAGTTCCTCCACACATGTTGTGTTCATCCAGCACAGAGAGGAGGGGGCTTGAGCTAGCGTTAGCAATTTGATGGCAAATGACCGGATGCACAATCCCCTGATGTGTCGGGATACCAGGGCCCCCCCCCTGGAGCCAGACCCGGGAGGGGAGCACGATGGGGAGCGTCTTGTGGCCGGGCCTTGACCCATGGGGCCCGGTCGGGCACAGCCCGAAAAACCGACATGGAGCCCCCACCCTGTGGGCCCACCACCTGCAGGGATAGGCATCGGGGTCGGGTGCAATGTAAGCCGGGCGGCAGGCAAGGGCAGAGACCTGGGCGTGCTGACCTTCGGTGTCGCAGACTGGTTTTAGGGACGTGGAACGTCAGCTCTCTGGCGGGGAAAGAGCCGGAGCTGGTGCAGGAGGTGGAGCAGTACCAGCTAGATATAGTTGGGCTCACCTCTACGCATAGCTCAGGATCTGGAACCAAACTCCTGGAGAGGGGCTGGACTCTCTTCTTTTCCGGAGTTGCCCAGGATGAAAGGCGCCGGGCGGGTGTGGGGATACTCACGAGTCCCCGGCTGAGCGCCGCTGTGTTGGAGTTTTCCCCGGGGAACGAGAGGGTCGCCTCGATGCGACTGAAAGTTGCTGAGAGGAAGGCCCTGACTGTTGTTTGTGCTTATGCACCAAACAGCAGTTCAGAGTACCCGGCCTTCTTGGAGTTCCTGGGTGGCGTCCTGGAAGGGATACCACCTGGAGACTCCATAGTTCTGCTGGGAGACTTCAACGCCCATGTGGGCAATGATGGTGAAACCTGGAGGGGGGTGATTGGGAGGAATGGCCTCCCCGATCTGAACCCGAGTGGTGCTTTGTTGTTGGACTTCTGTGCTAGCCATGGACTGGCCATAACAAACACCATGTTTGAGCATAGGGTTGTTCATAAGTGTACTTGGTACCAGAACACCTTAGGCCGCAGGTCGATGATTGACTTTGTGGTCGTATCATCAGATCTGCGGCCGTATGTCTTGGACACTCGGGTGAAGAGAGGGGCAGAGCTGTCAACTGATCACCACTTGGTGGTGAGTTGGATAAGATGGCAGGGACGGCTGCCGGACAGACCTGGCAAACCTAAACGTGTAGTGAGGGTGAACTGGGAACGTCTGGTGGAGGGCCCTGTCTGCGAGATCTTCAACTCCCACCTCCGGAAGAACTTCTCGCGCATCCCGGGGGAGGTTGGGGACATGGAAACAGAGTGGGCCATGTTCAAAGCCTCCATTGCTGAGGCGGCCGCTAGGAGCTGTGGTCAGAAGGTCGTCGGTGCCTGTCGAGGCGGCAACCTCAGAACCCGCTGGTGGACACCGGCGGTGAAGGAAGCCGTCAAGCTGAAGAAGGAGGCTGTTCGGGCTTGGCTAGCCCCGAGGTCTCCTGAAGCAGCGGACAGGTACCGGGAGGCCAGAAGGATGGCGGCCTCGGTGGTCACCAAAGCAAAAACCCGGGTGTGGGAGGAGTTTGGAGAGGCTATGGAGAAGGACTTTCGGTTGGCCTCAAGGAAGATCTCCCATTCATGGGAGTTTGCCCATCCAGTCTACATGTGTTTTGTCGACTTGGAGAAGGCTTTCGACCGTGTCCCCCGGGGGCTCCTGTGGGGGGTACTGCGGGAGTATGGGGTACCGGGGTCGCTGCTACAAGCCATCCGGTCCCTATATAACCGAAGTGAGTGCTGTGTCCGCATTCTCGGCACAAAGTCAAACACATTCCAAGTGGGTGTTGGACTCCGCCAGGGCTGCCCCTTGTCACCAATTCTGTTTGTGATATTCATGGACAGGATTTCAAGGCGCAGCCGGGGGGAGGAGAGTGTCCGGTTTGGTGGTCTCAGAATAGCATCTCTGCTCTTTGCGGACGATGTGGTTCTGTTGGCTTCATCGGGCTGTGACCTTCAGCATGCACTGGGGCGGTTTGCAGCCGAGTGTGAAGCGGCTGGGATGAGAGTCAGCACCTCCAAGTCCGAGGCCATGGTTCTCAGCCGGAAAACGGTGGACTGCCCCTTTGGGTTGGAGGTGAGTTACTGCCCCAGACGGGGGAGTTCAAGTATCTCGGGGTCTTGTTCACGAGTGATGGTAAGATGGAGCGTGAGATGGACAGGCGGATCGGTGCAGCATCAGCAGTAATGCGGGCGTTGTACCGGACCGTGGTGGTGAAGAGGGAGCTGAGCCGGAAGGCAAAGCTTTCGATTTACCAGTCGATCTACGTTCCAACCCTCACCTATGGTCATGAGCTTTGGGTAGTGACCGAAAGAATGAGATCGCGGATACAAGCGGCCGAAATGAGTTTCCTCCGTAGGGTGGCTGGGCTCACCCTTAGAGACAGGGAAAGGAGCTCGGACATCCGGAGGGAGCTCGGAGTAGAGCCGCTGCTCCTTCGCATCGAAAGGAGCCAGTTGAGGTGGTTCGGGCATCTGACTAGGATGCCTCCTGGACGCCTCCCTTTGGAGGTGTTCCGGGCACGTCCAACTGGTAGGAGGCCCCAGGGCAGACCCAGAACATGCTGGAGGGATTATATATCTCATCTGGCCTGGGAACGCCTTGGGGTCCCCCAGGAGGAGCTGGAAAGCGTTGCTGAGGAGAGGGACGTCTGGATAACCCTGCTTAACCTGCTGCCACCGCGACCCGGCCCCGGATAAGCGGAAGAAAATGGATGGATGGATGGATGACCAGATGCTCAAATAGAGGTGTTCAGTACATGTATGAACGAATCTTCTAACTGAACTGACTGCACTGAATCACCATTGTAACTGAATCAGTAGCTGTTAGCAGTGAAGCTCCTCACTGGTGACTGAGGGTGCTCCTTGTGGTGGAAATTGTGTATATTTCCTTTTGAAGAAGTGATCAAATAAATGAAGATCCAACAAGCTGTTGTCTTTTGTATATTTAATTAAGCAAAAGAATAAAACAATCAAATAAAATGGTAAATAAGAATAAAAAGTAAATATAAGGAAGAGCAAGCGAGCACACAGAGTCAATCTGATTTCAGCTGAAAGGACAGAGATCATACACCAAGATGCATATGAAGAGTCTGACACAGAAGGGAAGATGCAGTCACATATTTATACCCTCACAATACATAGCAGACATAGCAGAGAATGGCAAGGATACCAGAATCACCTCTAACCCACATAGTCTGTCTCTAGCCCCCTCACACTCCTCGGCCGTGGCACACAGTTCGTTACTCCCTCGTTAAAAGCAGATTACATGTCAGCAGCTGAGCTATTAACCTTGTGAACAGAGCCTGTATTGGCCCAGTTTTGGACTGAACTGAACATAACAGCTTGAACTAGCAACAAACTGAATGCACTACTGAACTGAAGACAGTCAGAATCAGCGCTCAACATCTCTGCGATATGATGTGATGTGTTCACTTACTGTTGAAGTGCATTTGAACGGGGATGCTATATCGCTTAGTTTAGAAAAAAGTGAACAAACGACACAGTCAGTGACTACGTATCTTTAAACTGAAATGAACAAAACAATACGAATCAGCAAAGTCAGCACTCTGTACATTACTGCATGCTTCAAATCCCGACCTGGTGTAATGTACAGAGTCACTGGGTAGGGCAGGGACGCTGAAGTCATTCAGAATTGGGGGTGCTGAGAGAAAGTCTGTATAATGACGTAATATTAAATGCTGCCCAACATTCATGGATCGCTACAACGGCAAACCAACATACTGTGTCAAAGACGGAATGCAGGTTTATTCCTAATTCAGAAGATGATTTATTATTGACTGAGCTACAGCCACACTATACGGGTAGCAATAGAACAAGGCACCTGAACTGTATAGCCTACTACAGAGACGTCCTCTTGCTCTCATTCGAAGTATGTCGAACTACCAGATCTGTGACAGAAACAAGAAAAAACGGAGAACACAGATTCTTTTTTGAGACATGATGAAGTGCAGTAATGATACCTAACCCACCATTACTGGTCACTAATATCCGTGATCCTTCACGCCAAACTACGTGCTCTGCATCTGTGCATCAGATACACAGAAAATACACTGAATTTTCAGAAATTAAATCAAATCATAAAAATAATAACAAAGGGTGGATTTCAACCAATTACCGAACAACAATGTTTTATAGACTGCCTACACTAAAATGCTACTCTCAAAATAGAAGGGTTGTTTTTGCTTTATTAAACGTTTTTGCCTTGCAGTTACAGCCCCCCGCCAGTAGGGGGTGCTGCAGTTCCCTCAGCGCCCCTACTTCCAGTGTCCCTGCAGTACGGTGTCATGGTCCACAAAGGACTCTTGTCTGGACTTTGTGTGTTTTTGTCTTGTTTCCTGTTCTTATTTTGAAATCCCTGGTCTTGTGTTCGTGTGTGCCCTTTACTTCCTGTCATTGTCTGTCTGTTTTTCCCGCCAGTTTGGATTAGGTTTACCTGTGTCTCGTTACGCACCTGTGTCTGTTTCCCTCATTGTCTCTTCCCCTACATATACCAGTCCTCTCCCTTTGTTCCTTGTCGCGTCATTGATGTTGCTGATGTGTTTGGTTTGTCAGTTTCCTGTGCTCCTGCGTTTCTCTGTGTTTTCTGGAGTTTTTGTTAGTTTTATTTACTTAAATCATCTTGCTGCACTCAGCCTACCACTGTCTGCGTTTAGGTCCGGCAGAGTTGCCTCGCACGCCGTTCCTAACAGAATGACGCGACCACACTCGGACCCAGCAGACAGTCTTGCCCGTCGGTTTGCCGCGTTCACCCCAGTGACACCCAAGGATGCCTTTTATAAGATGTTGGGGATTTTCATTGAGCCGCCGGTGAAGGACCAGCCTCCCTCTCCCTATGAGGGCACCCGGCTGGCCATTTTTTCGGGAACCCGCAGAGGTCGCGGAGGAGGTGGTTGTCGGGGCTCTCGACGCCGTCCGCGATCTCGGCAGTTCGACGCAGCGGAGCCTCCGCTGCCAGCCCAGGGGTTCCACCCCGACTCACCGCTACTAGCCGCTTACCATCTGGTCCTGGAATCTCGGTCAGCGGTCATGATTCCCGGTTGGCGGCCCGGCCGACACCTGCTCTTCAGTCGGCGGTCCGGCCAGCCTCTGCTCATGAATCCCGGTTGGCGAACCGGCCGACACCTGCTCTTCAGTCGGCGGTCCGGCCAGCTTCTGCTCATGACTCTCCGTTGGCGGTCCGGCCGACACCTGCTCTTCAGTCGGCGGACCGGCCAGCTTCTGCTCATGATTCCCGGTTGGCGAACCGGCCGACACCTGCTCTCCAGTCGGCGGTCCGGCTGGCTTCTGCTTCTGACTCTCCGTTGGCGGTCCGGCCGATTCCTGCTCTCCAGTCGGCGGTCCAGCCAACTTCTACTCCAGTCCCTGAATCGGCAGTCCAGCCAACGCCAGATCCCGTTCCGGAGTCGGTGGTCCGGCCGATCCCCGCTCCACGGACCCGGTTGGCTAACCGGCCGACATCAGCTCCTGTTCTCCAGTCGGCGGTTCAGTCAACGCCGGATCCCGTTTCGGAGTTGGTGGTCCGGCCGACTCCTGCCCCACGGACCCGGTGGACTAACTGGCCGACATCAGCTCCTGCTCTCCAGTCGGCGGTCCAGTCCACGCCGGATCCAGTTCCTGAGGTGGTTGTCCGACCGACTCCTGCCCCACGGACCCGGTTGGCTAACCGGCCGACATCACTTCCTGTTCCCGAGTCGACGGTCTACTCTACACCAGCTCCGCCTCCAGTGTCTGTCCAGAGGCTGCCGCCGCAGCCTCCTGTGTCCTTCCAGCTGCCGCCGCAGCCTACAGAGCCGGTCCAAGCCCAGCTGCAGCCGCAGCTTCCAGAGCCGGTCCATGTCCAGCTGCAGCCGCAGCTTCCAGAGCCTCCGGTCCATGTCCAGCTGCCTCAGCTTCCAGTGCCAGTTCAGCTGCCGCCTCTGCCTCAGCTTCCAGTGCCCGTCCAGCTGCCGCCAGCGCTGCCTCCAGCTCCAGAACCCGTCCGGCTGCCGTCGCAGTCTCCTGCTCCAGAGTCCGTCTGTCAGTCTCAGCAGCCTCCGGCGCCCCAGCAGTTTAGCTGTCAGCCTCAGCTACAGCTTCTAGTGACTGATCTTGCCCAGCCGCAGCCCATGCGGCCTCCCAAGTCTGTTCTCGCTCAGCCGCAGCCTCCAGAGCCTGCTCTTGCCCAGCCGCATTCTCTGCAGTCTCCAGAGCTTGCTCTCGCCCAGGGCCGGCCTCCTGCCCGGCCTCCAGAGGGGCTCCTTCCTCGTCGTCGCCGGCCTCCTGCCCGGCCTCCAGAGCGGCTCCTTCCTCGTCGCCGCCGGCCTCCTGCCCGGCCTCCAGAGCGGCTCCTTCCTCGTCGCCGCCGGCCTCCTGCCCGGCCTCCAGAGCGGCTCCTTCCTCGTCGTCGCCGGCCTCCTGCCCGGCCTCCAGAGCGGGCCCTGTCGTGTCCTGGTTGCCCTCCAGGCCGTCCGCCTGAGGGGTCCTGTCTGGTCTCTGCCCTGCCTTCAGGTCGTCCGACTGAGGGGTCCTGGTCGGCATTTCCCGAGCGGCTCTCCACGTCTGGTCGTCCTCCTGGCCGCCCTCCCGAGCGGCTCTCCACGTCTGGTCGTCCTCCTGGCCGCCCTCCCGAGCGGCTCTCCACGGCTGGTCGTTCCCCAGGCCGTCCGCCTGAGGAGTTTTGTCCGGCCCTAGGTCTGGTTTTTCTTGGATTAGGTTCACCTGTGTCTCGTTACGCACCTGTGTCTGTTTCCCTCATTGTCTCTTCCCCTACATATACCAGTCCTCTCCCTTTGTTCCTTGTCGCGTCATTGATGTTGCTGATGTGTTTGGTTTGTCAGTTTCCTGTGCTCCTGCGTTTCTCTGTGTTTTCTGGAGTTTTTGTTAGTTTTATTTAATTAAATCATCTTGCTGCACTCAGCCTACCACTGTCTGCGTTTGGGTCCTTCCCCTGTTGCCTAGATGGCCTGTCGCGGCAGAGTTGCCTCGCACGCCGTTCCTAACATACGGAGAGCTGAAGACACAGATATTGCAGCTTTTTGACCAACTTATTATGCCAAAGAAAAATATATTCATTTCTTAGCAATATTGAGTTTAAAGTTCAGTTTGACTTTATGGTGTTTGGTAGCCAGAGATCTCTGAATGTATTTTTTAAGTTAAAAAGGCAAACCCAAACCGCTTAAAACACTTTGTGCTTTCAGGGCTAAATTAAGGGTGAATTCATCATTTTTAAGGGATTCTTGTCTCAAAGGTGACTAAATGAAAAAGAAAAGAAAAAAAAAACAGCCCAGCCGCATGTCTTTGGTTAACTACCATATGACATGTTAATCCCCTTTTCCAGGTCTTCTTATCTGTACATGAGGTGGCGGAAAAGAGAAAACGCCTAAAAAGGGAAATGAGTATTCTTTAAAATACAACACAAGCGGCAGATCCAAATATACATGCTGCACAGCGGCAGCATTTATATGTGAGGCATGTGTTCATCCCTGTCTCTCCCTCCCTCTCTCACTGTGTGGTGTGTTCGTGATCAGTCTGACAGACGGAGGCTAATTCACCCAGGTGATAAGGCGTGTCATTGGCTCTTTGTGCTCTGTGACCATCGCTACTGTGCTTAATTTGACCTGCTGCATGTCGCCGAGCGTGCTGGTCAATATTAGCTCTGCAGCACTGACTCAAAAGGACATGTTTGTTCACCCTGCACGCCCCCCCACCACAGAAAACAAACACACTTCCAACACACACTCACACACACAGACACAGGCACACAGACAGGGTGCTGATGGCTCTGATAGTAGCATGGAACAGTCACTCACCAAGGCAAAACACAGTAACAGCAGATGTTTGTTAAAGGAGAAGTACTCACATGTTTTTATGGTTCACATCTCTAGATTGTTTTAATAATACTTCCCATCCAACATTTCATACCATGCTTAACTGAGGACTGGACACATATTACTACGTCATTTCTCTATGATACAACATTGCATCCATCGAACATAATATAATAACCATATAATAACCAATCAAACAGACAAATCTATAAACACCAGCATACACACATCAGGACATATTTCAGGTGATGCACACACTCACTTTACCACTCTACCTCAATGGTTAGTGTTTAGAAATAGCCATTTGTTTCCAGTATTTACATTCTACATTTTTGCACTGGCTCTTTACACTGTTTTGTCCTGTCTTTTGCACTGTTTTGCACTTGTTTTTGTGTCTGTCTAGGCACCTTATGTTGTCCTTCTGCACTGTGTGTTGACTGTCTTGTTTTGCACTGCTTAAAAGTTAAACGTAACACCATTGGCCCTAGATAAACATCCCCACTGTGTACTTCTGGGTTGACAATAAAGTTCTCTTGAGTCTCTAATGGCAGCATTAAATAGAAGTAAACAAACAATACATTTCACGTTCTTCAGCAGCATTATTAATTAGGAAGAAATTTAGGAGAATCATGTTAATCCCATAGTCCCTCCCTGATATTATTCCCATTTACCATCAACCCTCAGTGGAGTGTCAGTGTCATTAATTGTCGGTTAATATAATAATAATAAAGGTCTGATCTTGATATTCGAGGAATCCACTGCTGCCTTGAAAATAAATGTTTCTCAAACAAAACAAAAAAAATGAAATAAAAATTCCGTAAGTATCATGTTGTTGTATGTATGTTTAAACTGAATGATTTGCAAATTGTTGACAATTCATCAACTGAAAAGACCTTTAGGGCTTTGCATATATATCAGCTAAGAACTGGATCTTTTAAAGGGGATTTCAAAGTATTCATTGTCTTTTAAAGGTTCTGTATGTAACATTTTACATGTATTAATCACTTTATATTGCCTGTGTGTGAACGGATAATGTAAGTTAAAAAATGAGACCTGTGGACTGATTTCTGTGTGGAGGACTCGGGTCGGATTTTCCGGTAAAATCCAACAGCTGTGACGTCATGCGCGCTCCCGAGTGCCTGGCCTCTCTGCAGCTACAGGTCAGAGTTCAGCTCCCCAGGCGCAATAAAATCAAAAGAAGAAGAAGCTCTTAGTAGCTAACGTTAGCTTAGAAACTGAGTCTGCTAACGTCAACAAACGACCAGGTAAGCATGTGAAATATATTGTGATTTGAGCTGGGCAATGTTAGCTAACGCGGCATGGATGTATAAGACCTAATACATCCATGTAACGTGGACGAACCGCTAGCTAGCTAACAAAATACTGTTTAGAGTTGATGATGTCAACTAATTCATCCAGACTCTCTTAACTTGCTCACTAATGTTCTCTCTATCAAAATAACGTCCCATCTGATCCATCACAAGGAGCCGCTGTGTTTGATTATGATTCATAGAGAAGTCAGGCCTACAAGTCATGCCCTGTAATAGCAAGATGCATTTATCTCCAATACTGTAGACAAGTTTGTTACCTCTTACGCTCAGTCTCCTATTCAGGGGATTATATGCCACTGTAAAGTCATTTCATTGGATATCATCAGCCTGATTTTTTTTTTAAAATGACACCCATGCTTATGCTTTATACATTTCTACTGATGTAATGAATTTACCTACTGGTTGGCTTGTCAGTTGTGTAGGTTCTAATTCTTGCCTTTTTTTCTCTCTCTCTTCATAAAGGACATGACCTCAGCTACATGAGCAATGACAACAATGGGAGCAAGAAAAGAGAGAAGTCCTGAGAGTGTGGTTTACAGTACCATAGTTTGTTTATTATAAATGCCTTCTGAAAAACTTATAAAAAGAAAACAAATTAATATATGACATTGTAGAACTTGTAAAAAAATAAGACATTGAAAAAATGTGTACTTCTATAAAATAAATGAGCTTCTATAAAAAATAAAATGTAGTTCCTTTGAGGTAATGAACTCACATGCAGGGACAATGAACACAGTTTTTAACTTTACCTAAATGGTGCTTCCTTGTAGTCAACATTGTTGCTAAAGGGGCCAGGGTATTTGTCTCTAATCTGCCACCCGGTTCCTGGTTCACAGATGTCCCAGATGATGTCCAGAAGTCCTGCAGATGGGTGACCACCATCTGCAGGACTTCTTCCACTAATAACTAATTCAAACCAAACTTATCAGAAAAATGAACACTTGAACAAACATCAGTGTGATAAGATCTACCTAAAATGACAGAAACCATCTATGGAAACATTTTATTTGACTTTTCAGTTTGGTCTAACATGGAGGGGGTGGGGTTAATGACCTATACTGCAGCCAGCCACCAGGGGGGCGATCAAGATGTTTTGGCTTCACTTTTGGGAGCTGTCATGTCGTCCATCTTTATATACAGTCTATGGTTCAAACCTATACAGTCGTGTGCTGAGCGGTGCTTGTTAGGCTGTTGGCATCGAGCCCCCGGGATGAGCTCTGGGCTGTAAGGCGATTTGGTGTAGTAGCCACACTTGGTAGTGCAGCATCATGTGAAACACGCAAACTGGCACAAAAAGACTTTTTCCCATACACAATCTGTATGGGAAAACTGATTAAATAATGCTCAGGTGTCACAACTTTGTGTTGTCAGAATTTGATCCATTCTGTCCAATAACATTTGGAAAGATTGCTGCTTTAAATAAAAAAAAAGTTTTTTCCAATTATTGCCTTGCAACAGTCTCCTTGGCTTGGCACACCTAACCACAAACTTTGCCCAGTATTGCTCTTGATGACTGTTTATGATGACATTATTTTTGGACTGAAGCAGTTGATACAGCAGTGTAACTCACATTTAGTGGCGATACTTAAATGATCCCTGTGGAGTTTCTGACCTCTAGTAGCGCTATGGAGCTGTTTCTCTATGGGTGGGTCCCCATTTTGTTTATCTTGTTCACGCGCAGAAGGACGCACATGCACGTGCAATACACGTTCCTGCCAATGGTGCCACACTATTCCGCGCCAACAAAGGCAGGAAAGAAGAAGACTGCTAGCAAGTAAACATGGATGCAATTTGGATTCTGGATTTAAAATACTTAAATATTGGTTTTGGTGAGTAAAACTGAATGTAAACCTAACTTAAGTTATGAAAACTCCACAAGGCACAGTATTGAATTGTTGTATGGATGGAAAAGCCTCTAATAAAGCATTTTGACCATAAAGGGACACTAAAACTCTACACTGAATCACAGCATAATAAGAAGATATACTGATAAATACAAATATAAATTATATTGTGAGAATTATTTCAAATATATTTCCACAATAAGGAATCAATCATTTAATGTTACTATGAAAGGTAGAATACACTGCAGCAACTGCAGCTGATCTAACCCTGTTCACTACCTCTTCACATCGTGAATTCAAAGGTTAAAAATTACTTTGTGTTTGTCATTACACAGCTCATGTGTACAGTGTCTAAATCCTATATGAGGATTTATGGTGGGCGGGAGGGGGCGGACTGTGTGAGTGTTTTAGCTCATATCCTGTTTGTTTGCAGCTCTATGAGGGCAGCAAGGTAGCAGCTCACTGGGTTTAGATTGTTTGTCATTTGGCATTTCAAGTGGAACTAACAAGCCTGTAAAATGGTAACGGGAGGAAGACGGGAGGAGGCGGAGGGCAACCTGGAGAGGAGAGAGAGATATTCAGAGGCGGTGGGAGGAAGGAGAGAGAGCGAGAGAGGGAGGAGGGAAGAGTTGAGGAGAGGAACAAGAAATGGATGGGTAGAGACAAAGGGTACAAGAGAAAATGAGAGGTGTAGGTATGAGAGATAGGGAGAGGTTGAGAGGGAGAAATTTCATGTGAAATTGTTTGTGAGATTTGGTAACAATATCTGGTTATTTCAGGCTCATGTGGATCTGCACCCCCTCCTCTCACTCCTCTCTGATTATTTCTCAATTTTTCACCCGAGCAGCAGTGATAGGATGCAGGGTGAGAGGATGGCGTGTTGAAGCCAACACTGAAAGGGTCAGTGGAGTCCCACCATGTAACAAACACCTTGTTTCAAAAGTGCCCTGAGATAACTTTGTTATGATATGGCGCTATATAAATAAAACTGAATTGAATTGAACCTTCCAAGAAGCAAAAATCAGCAGCCACGAGAGACCCGTGTACAACAGCCAAGTAAAGTACAAGACCAAGACCAATGAGAGTCCCTCAACACCAAGTCAAGTCTGAGACCAGCCCAATCCAGTACTATTAAAGCTCCATGAAGCAATGTTTTGATATTAGTAACATTAAATCATAACTGTGTAATGTGAAAGGTCAACAGTAGCACCAAATCCACTGACAATTCTTCCAACTTTATAGCTCTATGCACTGTTGAGTCACTTTTAGAACACTGATTTTTTGGACTGCACTGTATGGCTGTATACAGTCCATGCAAAGGTTATACATATATATAAGAATCATTTATTAAAACTAAGGTTAACTCAAATGAACAATGGAGTGTGTAGATCAGCAACATCAGCCATGGAAGCAGTGCATGGATGTGTGGTTAATTCTATGCTATGGAGGTGCTGAAGGTGCAAACCAAAAGGAAAATGACGCAGGGTGGATGTCAGCTGTAGGAAAGGAGAGGCATGAGGAAACACATGGGCCAGTTTATATAGTCCAAGGGCCCAGGTGAGCTTAATCAGCTGACCACCCTTCACTGACAACCAACTGACTACTGAGGTTGGCCAGGACAGCCTCCAAGACAAAATACAGCTAGCTACATACTTACATACTGTACCTTAATAACCTTTGATACATTTGTGGTGTTTTATAGAACTTTTAAAGAGGTACTGCACACTTAAACATGTTATTTGAGCTGTAAACTAAATTATATGACTATCAATTCTAGTGTTAATAGTGACATTTCTTACTAAATGTATAAAAATCTGCATTTCATGGGTTGGAAATGGCTCAACACGCCATCTACTGTTTCAAATCAGCCCTGAACCTTGCAAGGCCAATGCTGACAGAGTCAACTGGGTCCTGGGACCTGTCTACGTCATGAAACTTATATAAAAAAAGACTCTAATCAGTGTCTGTCAGTCTTCCCCATGTCTCCTGACCCACGCACAACGTAGCCACGAGGCTAACTATGAAACTGAGAATGTAAAGAGTAAGGAAAAATCTCCACCAAGAAGTATTTTTGTAAATTCATTAACAAGAGCCAAGCTAACGGCACTACCATACCATGTCTACACAGGAGGTGTAGCGTGAGCAGCATAGTAGCAGGCCAGTAGCAACTTCAGTTGTCTGTTCGTGTTATAGCTGGATTGTTTAAAATAGAAGTGTGACTGAAAAATGTACCTGAAATGCCTACTGTGGAGTCACACCACAAGGCTGTAAATTGCAGTGTAACAATGTATCCTTCATGACAATAGTCTAGTCTAGGCATTTCATTCTGAACCAAAAATCATAACCTGCTGGTGGCACTCACATCACTTTGTCCTGAGTCAGACACTTCTTTGCTAACATTCTACAAAAAATGTACTTATATCTAATATACTATACTATATATACTATATACTAATATAAATGATCATGTAATGTTTTCAATTGATTTAATGGCATAGAAGTAAAGTATAACATTTTACCTTTTTAACTGTATGGTTTAAATAATTTACTTTAGACTTGTCTTTACCAGGGTCAGCAAAAGTGTCATGAACCCCTAAGGACTCTTGTTTGGACTGTTTTCTGGTCTTTGTTTCCTGTTTTTTTTTAAGTTTCCTGAGTCTGTCTCTTGTGTGCTGGTCTGTCTGTTTCTTGTTTGTGTGATTAGGATCACCTGTGTTTTATTGGGATCACCTGTCTCGTTACCCACCTGTGTCTGCTTCCCTTGTTGTCTCCTCCCATATATATACTGGTCCCCTTCCTTTGTTCTCTGTGGCTTCATACGGCTTGTCTTGTGCTAGTTTTGTATGTTTTCCGTGTACTTCTGTTCCCCAAACCTGGACCTGCCCAATACCTGTTACTTGTCTACCTGTCTGCACCTACGTGTAAGTGTTTTTTTGTGAAATAAACCTTTGAACTATACTGTTTTTTATATATATATATATATATATATATATATATAACAGTGTTATATATAACAGTGTTTTATATATATATACACAATATAATAGGAGTGCAGGACTTAAGGTAAGGTACATTTATTTGTCATTCTACTAACATTCTACTATTCTATTAACACAATGAAATGAAAGTTGTAGCCCTCTTCACGCTACACACAGAGCATATATACAAATATTTAAAATTGGAATACAACAACAATAATAATAATAATAATAATAAAAACAACATATACAGAGGCGGACTGGGATAATAATTCAGGCCGGGAATCTAACGTCAGCCCAGGCCAATCTCCACACATTAATAACAGACCATGTATTGCTACTGTATATTTAGTTGAAATATTTTCTCTGTTTACTGTTTATGCCAGTAACATATTTTTTTGTTTTATTACTACACACAAAACTGCTTCATAATACATCCAAAATAGTTAAAAACAGCCAAGTGTTCTCAGTTATAAGAGTTAATCTGTTGCACTTCCATAATTAAGAGTGTTGTTGTTTTGCACCTGGCATTTCCTCAGAGCTCTGACTGGACTTTGATGATCATTAAGAAGCTCTGGTAGCTCTAATTAACTGGATCACTTCCACATGACAGAACAGAGTATTAGGTCTTGATTTTCCTGCTTTCCTACAGAGCATGATTAAGTATTGAAACCATTTATTAGTTTTTGAAACATAGAATCAACTCGGGAAGGTTAGTTGTGATATTATGACATGCTGAGCATGTTTTCTTTTTTTAAAGGACTAATTCCCCCGGTGCTCCTCTGGCCAGTCCGGGCCTGCTTATATATACATATATTAGTAGTAGTAGTGGTATGATATTGTGCAAAACCAGCATAACAGAAAGTTCCATGTCATTTAACATCTAACTATTAGAGACAAAATTCAGCACCTCGTGCCCTCAGTTGGTACTGACTTATCTTCAAACACAGGAACCTTAGAAACAACTGTAAAACCTGTACATTTAGACTGCTTTTCTTCCATCAACCTTAATCAACTAACTTCCATGATTTCCTCATCTAAGCCATCAACGTGTCTCTTAGACCCCGTCCCAACTAGGCTGCTTAAAGAAATTTTACCCTTAGTTAACACTTATTTACTAGATATGATCAATCTGTCCTTATTAAAAGGCTATGTGCCACAGTCCTTTTAAAGTAGCTGTAATTAAGCCTCTTCTTAAAAAGCCCACTCTTGATCCAGGGATTTTGTCAAATTATAGACCTATATCTAACCCTCCTTTTCTCTCTAAGGTCCTTGAGAAAGCAGTCGGCAATCAGTTGTGTGACTTTCTACACAACAACAAGCTGTTTGAGGATTTTCAGTCAGGATTTAGAGTGCATCATAGCACAGAGACGGCACTGGTGAAAGTTACAAATGACCTTCTAATTGCATCAGACAAAGGACTTGTCTCTGTACTTGTCTTACTAGATCTTAGTGCTGCATTCGATACCATTGACCATCACATTCTATTACAGAGACTAGAACATTTAATTGGCATTAAAGGCACCGCACTAAGCTGGTTTAAATCCTATTTATCAGATCGATATCAGTTTGTACATACGATGAATCCTCTATGCACGCCAAAGTTAGTCACGGAGTTCCACAAGGTTCTGTGCTTGGACCAATTCTATTTACCTTGTATATGCTTCCTTTAGGCAATATTATTAGGAAGCACTCCATAAATTTTCATTGTTATGCAGATGATACCCAATTATATTTATCGATCAAGCCAGATGAAACCAATCAATTAGCTAAACTTCAAGCATGCCTTAAGGACATAAAAACCTGGATGACCTGCAATTTTCTGATGTTAAACTCAGACAAAACCGAAGTTATTGTACTTGGCCCCGAACACCTTCGAAACACATTATCTAAAGATATAGTTTCTCTAGATGGCATTGCCCTGGCCTCCAGCAAAACCGTAAGGAATCTTGGAGTTATCTTTGATCAGGATATGTCCTTTATCTCCCACATAAAACAAACTTCAAGAACTGCCTTTTTCCATTTACGTAACATTGCAAAAATCAGGCACATCCTATCTCAAAAAGATGCAGAAAAACTAGTCCATGCATTTGTTACATCTAGGCTGGATTATTGCAACTCTCTACTATCAGGCTGCCCCAATAAGTCCCTTAAGACTCTCCAGGTGATTCAGAATTCTGCGGCACGTTTACTGACAAGAACCAGAAAAAGAGAACATATTTCTCCAATATTAGCTTCTCTACACTGACTCCCTGTAAAATCCAGAATAGAATTTAAAATCCTTCTCCTCACCTTCAAAGCCCTAAATGGTCAGGCACCATCATATCTTAAAGAGCTCATAGTACCCTATTACCCCACTAGAGCACTGCGCTCCCAGAATGCAGGGTTCCTTGTGGTTCCTAGAGTCTCTAAAAGTAGAATGGGAGCCAGAGCCTTCAGCTATCAAGCTCCTCTCCTGTGGAACCAGATCCCAGTTTGTGTACGGGAGGCGGACAACCTCCTCACATTTAAGAGTAGGCTTAAGATTTAAAGTAGTAGGCTGACTCAGGTGACCCTGAGCCCCCCTTAGTTATGCTGCTATAGGCCTAGACTGCCGGGGGACTTCCTATGATGCACTGAGCTCCTTTCTCCTCCTCTTCCTCTCCATCTGTACGCCCTCATATCCCATCAATGCTTGTTATTAATTCAACTTCTTCCCGTAGTTGTGTGCTTTCTCTCCTCTCTCTCTCCCCTTCTGTTGCTTTCTGCAGGTATTTCTGCCTCCGGAGCTGTGGAGTCTGGGTCTGTGGTTGCTGCCGCCTGCTGCCGCCTGCTGCCCCCGTGCTCCTGCTCTGCACCCGCTGCTGCTATTGCTGTTGTTGCTCTTGTTATTAGTATTGCTATTATAATGTTGCTCTTACTGTTGTTTCTGTTGGTGTTAACATCAAACGGTCGAGGCAGATGACCGCCCACCTACAGCCTGTTTCTGCTTGAGGTTTCTACCTGTTTTTAAAAGGGAGTTTTTCCTTGCCACTGTCACATAGTGCTTGCTCATGGTGGGAACTGTTTGGTCTCTGTAAATATAAAGAGTCAGTCTAGACCTGCTCTACTCGAAAAAGTGCCCTGAGATAACTTTGTTATGATATGGCGCTATATAAATAAAACTGAATTGAATTGAATTTATTTATGGTGCAGTGCGGTGGATCAGGTGGAGTTGAGGAGTCTCACAGCCTGAGGAAAAAAGCTGCTCTGTAGTCTGGTGGTACGGCAGCAGATGCTTCTGTATCGCTTGCCAGACAGCAGCAGGGTGAACAGGCTGTGGCTGGGGTGTGTATTGTCTTTTAGTATCCTTTGGGCTCTGCGCAGACACCTCACCTCTCCAATATCACTGATGCTCGGTAGATGGGTACCCATGATGTTCTGGGCGGTTTTAACCACCTGCTGCAGAGCCCTCTGGCCCTGGGCCATGCACATCCCATGCCAGTTCGTAATATTTCCAGTCAGGATGCTTTTTATTGCTCCTCTGTAAAAGTTAACAAGAACTTGGCACAGGAATTTTGCCTTCTTAAGTTTCCTTAAGAAATACAGTCATTTCTGAGCTTTCTTTACCAGCGTAGAGATGTGTGATGTCCATGACAGGTTCTTGCTGATTCCCAGGAACCTAAAACTGTTCACTTGCTCCACCTCAGCTCCACTGATGTAGACAGGAGTGTGTGTCTTTGCCTCCTTTTTTCTAAAATCAATGATCAGCTCCTTGGTTTTGCTGACATTGAGCAGTAGGTCGTTCTCTGTGGACCACTCTGTAGGATTGTTGATTTCCTCCTGATATGAATTCTCATTGCTGTTTGTAATCTGGCTGATGATGGTAGTGTTTGTCTGCAAACTATACAACAGAGTTGTAGGTGTACAGCGTGAACAGGAGGGGGCTGAGAACACAGCCCTGGGGGGGCTCCAGTGTTTAGCACTAGAGTGGAGGAGGTGTGACCACCAATCAGAACTGTCTGGGGTCTGTTTGTGAGGAAGTCCAATATCCAGTTGCAGAGTGTAGTACTTAAGCCCAGAGTGCTAAGTTTGCCAATCAGTTTGATGGGGAAGATTGTGTTGAGTGCTGAGCTGAAACCAACAAACAGCATTCTGATGTAGGTGTTGCTATTTTCAAGGTGTATGAAGACTGAGTGGAGGGCAGTGGAGATGGCATCCTCTGTGGACCTATTGGTTCTGAATGCAAACTGGTGAGGGTCCACGCTGGCTGGGATGTTGTCTCTGATGTGCTGGAGAACCAGTTTCTAAAAGCACTTCATCAAAATGGGGGTGAGTGCCACAAGGCGGTAGTCATTCAGACTAGACACTGCAGACCTTTTTGGTACAAGGACGATGGTGGCTGTCTTGAGGCAGGTGGGAACACTCTCCTGTGACAGTTAAAAATGTCAGTAATGACAACAACTAGCTGGTTGGTATATGTTCTGAATTTGGTGTTGGAAAGCTGATGATTTCACAATCGAATTCAGCCCTTCTTGACATTCTTTTTCCGTTAAAGTTGACGGAGGACACCATACAAAAGTGTGTCAAGCTGCCATCTGGTATTTGGACATGCTAGCTAGACTGGTTACCTACTCTGCAAAATACTAATATAACCAAAGGGCATCCTTGGGACATCTGTATGGTCTGAAAAATGAAAGTATACTGTACTGTTATTTTAAGTTTAGTTTAAATGCTGTTGTTATAGCATCACTGGTCTTCTGGCTTGTCTTGTGTTAGGGTTATGTGATGGTTACAAGATTATCTGGCAATATTACAACTTTAAACCCAAAATATAACAAATGTTTCTTGAATATATATTTGTGTAATATGACTTTTTTTTAAACTGAAATTACAAGTTTTATTGAAAAAAAAATTCTAAAAATTCTGACTTTATTCTTGAAAGCTCCGGTTTTCAACAGTAGAATCCCTGACATTGTTTGTAGTGCTATGGAGAAACTACACAAATGGGATTAAAGTGGATGCAACTTTGAAATGTTTTCAAGAGGTTGGAAAAAAGGTGAGTCAACATTCAGTGGTGGACAAAAACAAGACAAGTTCCAAGTGAAAAGTTGAAAATGTCAGAAAAGTGGTCCGCAAGCTGGAATTTAATAGTCCTAGGTTGGATGTTATAATTTTACTGTTGTGACAATATCTACAATCTACAATCGCCTGCAAGCTGAATATGAGGGGAAAAAAACAAAAGACAAATGAAAATTTGTCAAATGATTCATATAAGAATAAAGACAAAACATAGCTGCAAACAACTGCTCCAGCGGCTAAGCCACAGTGTGTCAAAGCATGTACACCTCACACAGGCACAATTAGGACTTGTCTCCCCACTGAGCTGGGATATAGCACACTTTCTGTTTGTGTCTTTGCTGCCAACTTTGTCACCCAAAATGCTTTACAATAACTGACCTGAGGTGAAAAAACTGCTGGAATGTTCAAGTATTTATTCACTACAATATGAAGCTGTCTTACACTGTGAGTCAAGAACAAGTCAATTATTGTAATTAATGCCTTCAGAGTACATGCTGTTAGCTGAATATTTCCTGCTCACCGACTGTATGGCTTTCAACTGTGATCTGGATAATAGGTCCTGTTATCTACAAGTCACTCCACAAAAATGTGTTTTTGGCAAGACTTAAAGTGATGGTGGACATTAGTGTCTGAAATAATAGTGTCTGGTAAACTTCAGAATTCACAGGAAAAGAACAGTTTTAGGCCAAAAAGCAGCTGTGGCCTAATGGAAACTAAAGATGTTGGAAATTTGCATAGACACATATTATTTATCTGCTAAGCAATTATGATCATGATCACGATGGGTTATGATTGCCTAAAATAATGCTTTTTGGCTAATTAATTTCACCAAATTAATTTTCATTTCATGTCATAGCATGTCATGACTAAATGTGTTTTGGAATCTGCAGGTGCCCATAGCTCTACAGAGTCTTTCAGCTCATTGTTTTACAGCCCACACCTTTTACTGTTTTGGTTCAGTCTCACCGCTCTCATCAATCTGGTTTTCAGCAGCAGCAGGCAGCTGTTTTGAGTGAAAAAGCTCTAATAAAGCCACAGTACACTACCTGCTCAGCACCAAACAGCAGACACACAAAGTTAGACTACCTGGTGAACATAGTGGAGCATTTAGCAGCTAAAGAGACGGATAGTTCCCTCTAGTGAGACCAAAACAGAGCTAAAAGGAGAGTGAGTTTTGAACTTGTGTTTCTGTCCATCTGATGAATTTAACTCCAAATGAATGCTAATGTTGCTCCTTGTCTACTGGCTGTGCAAACAGGCAATTGTTTGCAAACGCGTTAACCGCATCAACTTTACAAGGCCCGAATATGTCAAATGTGTAATCTTTTGTCTTGTTGCAGAGTTTTGGCCCAAGTAGCAAAAAAAGCTTGATTAATGCATCTTTAAAGGAGAAGTGAAAAATGTTTTTTTTTTTAAACTGAGCAGACCATGGCCATGTCTCTTTCCAGGGCAGCCCCATTGAAAGTCCTCATTTCATAATGCATCTACAAGGCCTTGCCCATTAAGAAACAGCCTTCTTTTGGTTGACATTTTCCAATATATCCCTTGTTGCCCTCAGTATCCCACAATCCATTGCACGCTGGTCACTTGATTAATGGTGGACTTGGGTGACCTCATCAATTTGAAAAGCTGATGGTCACGTGACCATGTTGTACAGTATTTACCACATGATTGTCACAGTCAGTTACAATACTTCACATGAATTGACCAATGCAAAGGCCAGTGTTGGATGTAAATATTGTAATGGAAGCTTGACAGAAACTTTGCTGTTCTTGAGTGTGAAAGACAAAAAATAATCTGCTTTTGCCCAGAGCTTTCAACTGCATCTTATTGTCTTCATTAGCATTATTCACAATGTTCTCATTTTTGATAGTTGACTGGATATACAATCACTAACTTATTACAATCATTCACTCACTTTATTATAGAAAAATTGAGTTTATCTGGATAAATTCATTATTAACCTGGAAATCTACATGGTTTTTGGCAATTGTCCACTATGTGTTACTCTAAAGTAACAAACATATCGTGTGTATCGTATAACTTGCTTGAGCTGACCACTGGTATTTACCATTTCTGGTTGACATTTGAGGGCAACTTTGTGACAGTAAATGTTATGGAAAACTTTATTATAAGTTGGTATGTTATACAAAAAATAAACATGTATCATCTGTACTTAAAATATATCATCTGTATCCGCTTTAAATGTGAGTGTGTATGTAAGTGCAGCAAGCCCAGATTTACTGCGTTGTAAGTGTGTGCGTAGTATGAAGGGATGGTTGGTGTGTCCAGCTCATATCAGGTGGGATTGTGGTAGTGTAGATTTCACTCCAACATTTATGCTACCCTCTGTGCTCATTCAAAAACGACAGTGGTGGTGATTGTTACTATCTGCGCTCATTAAAAAGTGACAGTGGTGATGTTTATGTTACCCTCTTGCTCATTAGAATGATTTACGACCGTGCACCTGTGTGTGTGTGTGTGTGTGTGTGTGTGTGTGTGTAGGATGGAAAACCAGTCAAGGTGGAAAGTCCCAACCATACTGAGGTATTATAAAATAGTCTGCACAAGCACTCTGTCTTTAGTTCAGCTCCGGGGCTAACTCTGGTTTATTTTATGTTAAGAAATAAATTCTATTGCATCAAGATCTGATAATCTCCAGTGTCTTTTTG
This sequence comes from Macquaria australasica, assembly GCA_005408345.1. Lineage (NCBI taxonomy): Eukaryota > Metazoa > Chordata > Actinopteri > Centrarchiformes > Percichthyidae > Macquaria > Macquaria australasica. The sequence goes on along the minus strand of SEMN01000485.1, from coordinate 303,777 downwards.
AACCAGTTTGAGACTTCAGCAACGGAACAATTGAGCAGAAGACTAAGTGTTGGTAAAGAGGTCCAAACTTAGAAATCTGGCCCAGAACTGGACTTCTTTTTATCCGACATAAACATGGAAAATTCCAACTTAGCCATTTGATGATCGCCCCAAACGTACCATTGGTTTTGGTGGGAGGCAGGGGCAGGGGTGGTTTGGGATGGTGCTATAGTGAATCCTCTAAAGAACGTCTCATTTAGGAAGGCCAGCTAATTTTAGTCTCTAGTCCTCCACTGAAGGACAAGCCTTGGTACAGTAGGAAGCAGCCACTGAACACGGACACTGCTTATATTCACTGAACTCTTCTTGACATTGACTTGACTTCCTGATAAGGTAGAAAACTTTGGAAAAAGCTGGTCAGTGAACCTGGAGTTCAGAATATTTTTATCACAGATTTGAAGGTAGAAGTTTGGCCTGATGATGGTGCTGCTGAACCCCAAAAGTCTACCCACATTTTTTCGACTGAACTGCATCAAAGTCCTAATTTTTGTAAAACTTCACCATTGTTTTCTATGGCCTGTCATACAGTCCCATTTCAGACAAACGCAGACACAGCCTACAATGAATGTGAAATAGAGAAAAACAACACAGTGTATTTGATGTTAATAACTTCATCAGGCTGATTCTTTGCACCATCAATTTGATCAGTATCATCAAACAGAGGGCTTGACAGGGAGCAGAAAACAAGGAGCAATGTCACAGCAAAGGAGGGAGATTCCTGCTGGGAATTTACATTTGTTTAGAAGTGTTGAGAGGGCGGCATGTTTTATAGATGAACCACATGAAATAACTAAATATTAGCACACTAATTACATAACTTGTCTTTCAGTGACCCAGCAGATGTTCCTCATAGATATGGATAATTTTCACTTAGAGTAAATGCAACTCAATAAGCCTGAATGGGAAAATCTAACAGCAATCCAGGGATTCACTCACCGAAACAAGCTGCCATAGCCTGAATCCAGCCCAATGAATCACTCTCCTCACATCCAAGTCGTATGTGTTTGCTTATCAAGTGAAAATTGGATGTACTAAATTATATATGGAATGTGGTTTCCATTCAGCATGCAGTTCAAGCTACAGATTTGTAATTAGGCTGCATCCTGTGATGAGACCAGTGAAAGCAACTGGCATAATGGTTTGTCAGCAACAGCCTGAGAGATGAACAATGATGGATTGGACAGTCAGTCAGATTACCTCATGGTTAACGTGTATACATGTGAAACAAGTAATGAATTATTGATTGAGGCTACAGCTGTGTAGTCAGACACATTTAAACGGTCAAATCAGTCTAATCACATTCATTTCTTTTTAAAATAAACTTTTTTCTGTCCTAATTTAAGGTAATTTTCAGTCACAATAGTGAGATGATACAAACTTCTTATGTGTAGCATTTGTGTTTTTCACTTGAAATAGAAAGTCCAGCTGCCCATAAAGACAAGGAGGCTATCACTTCACTTTCCCTTCATCACTTTCATTTACTTCACTCAGAACTAAGCCTGCCCAACTGCACATGATATCGCAATCAATGTCCAAAATGTATGCTGTCTATTCTTTCTTAGTGTGTCTTCAAATGGAGTGATCATTAATGGCCAGTATACTCTATCAGAAGTGCTTGTTGGATGGTCAAATGACTTCAGAAAGCCCCTTCCCCCACACCTGTTGCGAGGGACTCCAAAACTGATGATCCAACATTCACACCAACTTCACGATGTGATTGGGCAGCTGTGCAATTCAATTCAATTCAGTTTTATTTATATAGCGCCATATCATAACAAAGTTATCTCAGGGCACTTTTTCGAATAGAGCAAGTCTAGACCGACACTTTATATTTACAGAGACCCAACAGTTCCCACCATGAGCAAGCACTATGCGACAGTGGCAAGGAAAAACTCCCTTTTAACAGGTAGAAACCTCGAGCAGAACCAGCACTTTGTTTTTGAAAAGTGCAATATAGATCAAACTGAAGTTGAATAAAGATTAGGTTAAAATGGCACAGTAAGAACCACTATGTCAAACAGGTAGAAACCTCGAGCAGAACCAGGCTCAAGGTGGGCGGTTATCTGCCTCGACCGGTTGGGTTGAAGGGGGAAGGGGGGAGCGGGAGAGAGAGAGCAGGAGGAAAGAGAACATACAGCAGCTCAATACAGCATAGATATGGTAATGGCATTGATGTTAACACCAACAGAAACAACACTAAGAGCAACATTATAATAGCAATACTAATACCAGCAACAACAGCAATAGCATCAGCGGGTGCAGAGCAGGAGCACGGGGGCAGCAGGCGGCAGCAACCACAGACCCAGACTCTACAGCTCCGGAGGCAGAAACACCTGCAGAAAGCAACAGAAGGAGAGAGAGGAGAAAGCACACAACTACAGGAAGAAGTTGAATTAATAACAAGCATTGATGGGATATGAGGGCGTACAGATGGAGAGGAAGAGGAGGAGAAAGGAGCTCAGTGCATCATAGGAAGTCCCCCGGCAGTCTAGGCCTATAGCAGCATAACTAAGGGGGGGCTCAGGGGTCACCTGAGTCAGCCCTACTATAAGCTTTATCAAAGAGGAAAGTCTTAAGCCTACTCTTAAATGTGAGGAGGTTGTCCGCCTCCCGTACACAAACTGGGATCTGGTTCCACAGGAGAGGAGCTTGATAGCTGAAGGCTCTGGCTCCCATTCTACTTTTAGAGACTCTAGGAACCACAAGGAACCCTGCATTCTGGGAGCGCAGTGCTCTAGTGGGGTAATAGGGTACTATGAGCTCTTTAAGATATGATGGTGCCTGACCATTTAGGGCTTTGAAGGTGAGGAGAAGGATTTTAAATTCTATTCTGGATTTTACAGGGAGCCAGTGTAGAGAAGCTAATATTGGAGAAATATGTTCTCTTTTTCTGGTTCTTGTCAGTAAACGTGCCGCAGCATTCTGAATCAGCTGGAGAGTCTTAAGGGATTTATTGGGGCAGCCTGATAATAGAGAGTTGCAATAGTCCAGCCTAGACGTAACAAATGCATGGACTAGTTTTTCTGCATCTTTTTGAGATAGGATGTGCCTGATTTTTGCAATGTTACGTAAATGAAAAAAGGCAGTTCTTGAAGTTTGTTTTATGTGGGAGTTAAAGGACATATCCTGATCAAAGATAACTCCAAGATTCCTTACGGTTTCGCTGGAGGCCAGGGCAATGCCATCTAGAGAAACTATATCTTTAGATAATGTGTTTCGAAGGTGTTCGGGGCCAAGTACAATAACTTCGGTTTTGTCTGAGTTTAACATCAGAAAATTGCAGGTCATCCAGGTTTTTATGTCCTTAAGGCATGCTTGAAGTTTAGCTAATTGATTGGTTTCATCTGGCTTGATCGATAAATATAATTGGGTATCATCTGCATAACAATGAAAATTTATGGAGTGCTTCCTAATAATATTGCCTAAAGGAAGCATATACAAGGTAAATAGAATTGGTCCAAGCACAGAACCTTGTGGAACTCCGTGACTAACTTTGGCGTGCATAGAGGATTCATCATTAACGTGTACAAACTGATATCGATCTGATAAATAGGATTTAAACCAGCTTAGTGCAGTACCTTTAATGCCAATTAAATGTTCTAGTCTCTGTAATAGAATGTGATGGTCAATGGTATCGAATGCAGCACTAAGATCTAGTAAGACAAGTACAGAGACAAGTCCTTTGTCTGATGCAATTAGAAGGTCATTTGTAACTTTCACCAGTGCTGTCTCTGTGCTATGATGCACTCTAAATCCTGACTGAAAATCCTCAAACAGCTTGTTGTTGTGTAGAAAGTCACACAACTGATTGGCGACTGCTTTCTCAAGGATCTTAGAGAGAAAAGGAGGGTTAGATATAGGTCTATAATTTGACAAAATCCCTGGATCAAGAGTGGGCTTTTTAAGAAGAGGCTTAATTACAGCTACTTTAAAGGACTGTGGCACATAGCCTTTAAATAAGGACAGATTGATCATATCTAGTACATAAGTGCTAACTAAGGGTAAAATTTCTTTAAGCAGCCTAGTTGGGACGGGGTCTAAGAGACACGTTGATGGCTTAGATGAGGAAATCATGGAAGTTAGTTGATTACGGTTGATGGGAGAAAAGCAGTCTAAATGTACAGGTTTTACAGTTGTTTCTAAGGTTCCTGTGTTTGAAGATAAGTCAGTACCAACTGAGGGCAGGAGGTGCTGAATTTTGTCTCTAATAGTTAGAATTTTATCATTAAAGAAGCTCATGAAGTCATTACTACTGAGGTCTATAGGAATACATGGCTCAACAGAGCTGTGACTCTCTGTCAGCCTGGCTACAGTGCTGAACAGAAACCTGGGGTTGTTCTTATTTTCCTCTATTAATGATGAGTAGTAAGCTGCTCTGGCATTACGGAGGGCCTTCCTATAAATTTTAAGACTAACTTGCCAGGCTAAACGTGATTCTTCCAGATTGGTGGAACGCCAATTCCTTTCAAGTTTTCGCGATGTTTGTTTTAATTTGCGGGTTTGCGGGTTATACCATGGAGCTAACCTCCTCTGTTTTATTATCTTCTTTTTTAGAGGGGCGATAGAGTCGAGTGTTATTCGTAGTGAGCCTGCAGCACTATCAACAAGATGATCAATTTGGGAGGGACTAAAGTTAGCATAGGAGTCATCTGTTACATTGAGACATGGAACTGAATTTAATGCCGATGGAATCACTTCCTTAAATTTAGCTACAGCACTATCAGATAGACATCTAGTGTAGGAATGTTTGCCTAATGGCGTGTAGTCCAGTAATAGGAATTCAAAAGTTAATAAAAAATGGTCTGATAAAAAAGAATTCTGTGGAAAGACTATTAGATGTTCAATTTCAATGCCATAAACAAGAACAAGGTCGAGGGTGTGGTTAAAACAGTGAGTGGGTTTATGTACACTCTGACAGAAGCCAATCGAATCTAGTAATGAGATAAACGCAGCACTAAGGCTATCATTTTCTACATCCACATGAATATTAAAATCACCTACAATAATTATTTTATCTGTTTTAAGGACTAAACCTGATAAGAACTCTGAGAATTCAGATAAAAATTCAGAATACGGTCCAGGAGCTCGGTACACTATAACAAATAGAATTGGCTGTAGTGTTTTCCAGGTTGGGTGTGAAAGGCTAAGAACAAGGCTTTCGAACGAGGTATAGGTTTGATTAAAGGCTTGAGTCGAAGATGGCTGCAACTCCACCTCCTCGGCCTGAGCCTCGAGGAATGTGAGTATTAATGTGACTGGGGGGAGTGGATTCATTTAGGCTAACATATTCACCTTGACACAGCCAGGTTTCAGTGAGACAAAATAAATCAATATTATGATCTGATATTAGATCGTTTACTAGAACAGCTTTAGATGAGAGAGATCTGATGTTTAAGAGTCCACATTTAATTCTCCTATTTTGTTGTACTGTTGCAGTGGTGGTTTCACTTTTTATTAGGTTTTTATGTGTAACTCCTCTTCTGTTTATGTGACAGATAGTATATATGTGTATTAGTGCTGTTCACTTTTATATATGTCACTGTAGAATGTGCAGCCAGTAATGCAAACACAGATAGGTAACACAGATCCTTGTCTGTGTGGGTTAATTATTCGTCGATCTGTTGGTAATGCCTCGGGGCTCCAGTAGGGGGATCGCGCTCCTCTTCCTCACTCAATACAGACGAGTGAAGACGAGAGCTGCATGTTTGTCTCTTCATCTTTCCCCGTTACTATTTTCCCTGTTTAAGGTAATTACCGTCCACAAAACACTATAAATGTGTGAACACACGTTAGTAATAGTTATCTTATGTTACTGTTGTTAACTATGAAAGACAGTTTTGTGTGTTATTGTTATATTGTTTAAAGAGTTGTTGGCTAACCTAGTCGATGTGTAGGCTAGCTGCCAGAGACCTCGTGGCGCCGCCGTAGAGTCCGACTGCTATCGTTGTCATTCAAGCTAGTCAGGGTTACCTTCACGGATTTTTGCTGTAAGGTTATGTTGTTTATTTTGTGTTTATTTTCACTGTAAGAGCCCAGTTCATGTCAGCTAAAATTGTATAGGTAAAAGGTTAAAATGCATCTGATAATTTAATGTTGTGTAACTCAGTAAAAAGATAATTTAAATAATTTAGAGAAAGTTAAAAAATATACACTAGTCATGGCAACTGTGGTCCTGAGACTGAGTGTGGTTTACATTGTATAACTGAGGTCCTGAAATTGAGTGTTTTGTATGCATTCTTTAAAATGTAACTCAATACAGACGAGTGAAGACGAGAGCTGCATGTTTGTCTCTTCATCTTTCCCCGTTACTATTTTCCCTGTTTAAGGGCACAACATTTGGAGGCACCGCTGGGATGTTTGACTTGAGGACTATCCCTGAGCTGTAAGTGGAACCCTCTTGCCGATCATCCCCCCAAACAACCCAGGCATCAGAGAAAGGAGCCCAGCAAGGCGGTCAAGGTGGTCTTCAGACAACATTGGCAACTTGTATCCTGAAGTGAGCAAAGTGACCACTAGGGAGCAGCAGAAAGCCAATTAAGTCAGATAAACCCTTATTGTACTGCTTATGCCAACTCCTCTGATAAAATGGAGTCCGAATTGGAGAAGCTGCAGCTGGAGATTAAAGGAGCATTGTATAAACTGACTGTAGAACAACTGATCAAAGCATGCAACGTGCTTCAGATTTCAGGACCAGGAAAGGAACATGTGACTGGTAAAACCCGCAGTCAATTAATTTCACATGTCATAAAGTATCTTGAACGGGGAGAATTGGCCGATCTAGAGGATGAGGGCATGTCAGACCTCCTTAATGTTCAGGATGTGATAGACAAAATCCAAATGGCAACAAACTTAAGTGAACATGAGATTCTAAATCAACCTGATGAACAGGAAAACCTCCAGAAAGAGGTAGAGGCACTAAGGCTGTCATTGCAAGAAAAAGAGAATGCAATGCATGACCTTATGAACACAAGCATGAACCCCCGTGCAAGTTCCAGCACTCCGGCAAAGACTCTGCCCCCAGCAACCCCTAATAGCTCCATGTGGCGCAAAGATTTTAAGATATCAGGCCAGATAGGCGAGCCAGGGCAAAAAGATAGGCTAACCTTCTCTAGTCTTGCCAGGCAAATTGAAAGTGGGCTTAGCAAAGGCTACCAAGAGTCAGAGACCGTTGATGCTGTAATCCGCGCCATCACACCAGGCTTGCAGTTGCGCAGCTACCTCGAAGGGAAGGATAAACTTACGCTGCCTGCCCTTCGCAGAATTCTCAGGTCTCACTACCAGGAGAGAGGTGCTACGGAATTATATAAACAACTCACCTCTGAGGTTCAGAGCAGTAAAGAGACCCCCCAAACTTTCCTGATAAGAGCAATGGACCTGAGACAGAAAATCCTGTTTGCTTCTCAAGAAGCTGAGTCAAGTTTAAAATATGACCCAGCACTAGTCCAGAGCCTATTCATGCACACTGTCCTGACTGGTCTACAGAGTGACAGTATCAAAAGTGACCTACAGCCTTACCTCCTGCAGACAAACACTTCAGATGAGCTGCTGCTGGAGAAACTGAACACTGCATGCACAAATGAAAAGGAGCGACAAGACAAGAAGAAACATGCTGCTCCATCACGTGTAACTAATGTGAATACAGTTCAGCACAGTGAAGTTCCAGTGGAAAAGAAAAGCACCACCCAGCAAAGCACAGCCGCCCTACCCCCTGATCTGCTGTCCGAAATCAAAGAACTGCGCTCAGACGTGGTGCTGTTGAAAGACCTGAGAGCTGAGGTCTGCCAAATCAGGGAAACCATCCAAAGGTCCACACCTGCAACCCCACAGTATCTCCCACCAAGCAGAGAACCAGAAAATGTGTCAGCCCCTTATCCAGTGTTTTCACTCCCACAGTCCTCACCTTATAAGACCGAGTCACATGCCACGCCATTCTACCACCAGCAGCCAACAGCAGTGCAGGAGTATCGACCAGCATTCAGCCCTGGACGGATGAGGGAAACAGCTCAGTTCCAACAAAGGTTTGCACCACAGCGATACTACTCAGTACCACGCCCCCGCCCTAGATGTTTTTCTTGTATTCAAGCAGGCGAAGAGTACTGTCAACATTGCTTTAGGTGTGGAAGCAGTGAGCATTACAGAGCAGGTTGTAAAGCACAAAGACAAGTAGAACCCACTAGGCAGCGACCTTTAAACTGAGAGGGGTTGCTTCCACGGGACATGAAGCAACCGGCTACATAGCTAAGTCCCAATTTTGTGCAAGTTGTGAAGAAGGGAAAGACAGTGAGGAACTGAAATGTTCAGGTTGTAAAACCACACTATACTGTTCAAAAGAATGCCAGGGAACCCATTGGCCTGCACACAAAAGACATTGTAAGCCATACACATGTTCGGGTATTAATAAACAGGCAACACAGTCATGTGAGAAATCCAAGTGCAAAGAAAATAGTGCTCCAGAGAAAACGCCTACTGTAAGGGAGTTAGTAGGGAAGAAGTGCCTCATCAGGTGTTTCCTACACAAACAGAAGGTTCAGGCACTTTGGGATACAGGTTCACAGATTTGTGCTATAGACGAGGTATGGAAAGGAAGCCACTTACCTGATGTACCGCTGAGGGATGTAGCAGAGCTAGTTGACCCACTTGACCCTTTACAAATTGCAGCGGCCAATGGAACAGAAATGCAATACATTGGTTGGCTCGAAGTATCCTTTAAGCTTACTGATAGTAATGATGAGTTGCTAATACCCATGCTAGTACTAAAAGGCAATCAACAACAGTGTCCTATTATTGGCTTTAATGTCATTGAACGCCTTGTGTTGGACAATCTACAAGACCAGACAAAACATGGGAACAAAGAGAAGCTTGTGAAGGCAGTAAAAATGGCTTTTCCTCATCTTAGGAAAAACAAAGCAAAAGCTTTTGTCAATGCAGTGAATGAAGGACAGTCATGTGACCATAATGTGAGGACAGTAAATGAGAGGGTCAGTGTTCCTAAACGTAGCTCTATTCAAATTGAGTGTAGAGTACAGGCCCCACCTTTCAGAGAGGATAAGACCCTGATTTTTGAGCCTCATGAAAACCCACAGTGGCCTGAAGGATTAGAGTTTTGTGATACACTTGTGTCAGTAAAAGCAGGCAAGACCCCAAAAATCATTGTTAGTGTGCAAAATCCTACGAGTCATGACATTACACTGGCAGGAAGAACCGTTATAGGTACTGTACAGTCAGTTAGGTCAGTGTATCCTGCCGACATATTTAAAACAGACCACCGACCAACTGCATCCATCCACCATCTCCAGGCCCAGAGTTCCAGTGAAAGCACCCACGGACAATGGGATCCTCCTGTTGATTTGACTCACCTTGATGAACACCAGAGACAAATAGCCAGTCAGATGCTAAGAGAAGAGTCAGAGTCATTCTCCAGGTCTGATGATGACATAGGCTGTGTGGAAAACCTGCAAATGAACATTTCATTAAAAGAGGCTGGGCCAGTGTCAAGAACATACCTCTCTGTTCCAAAACCCTTATACAAGGAGATGAAAGACTACTTACAGGACTTGATAGCACAAGGATGGGTTGAAAAGTCTACCTCTTCCTACTCCTCCCCAGTCGTCTGTGTGAGAAAAAAGGACGGTACTCTGCGCTTATGTATTGACTACAGGGAGCTCAACCGGAAAACTCACCCAGATCGCCATCCCATCCCCAGAGTACAAGACATTATGGACAACCTGGGAGGAAACACCCTCTTTTCACTACTGGACCAGGGTAAGGCATACCACCAGGGGTTCATGGCCAGGGACAGTAGACATATGACAGCTTTTGTGACCCCTTGGGGCCTATATGAGTGGGTCCGGATCCCGTTTGGACTCATGAATGCACCTGCAGCATTCCAGCGCTGCATGGAAGAGTGCTTGGAGGGCTTAAGGGATGAAATATGTGTGCCATATCTTGATGATGTTCTTGTGTTTAGCAGAACATTTGAGGATCATGTCAATGATGTCAGAAGGGTGCTGCAACGACTGAGGGAACATGGGATAAAACTAAAGGCCAGAAAGTGTGACCTGTTTAAAGCAGAAGTACGGTATCTTGGAAGGATTGTGTCTGCTGAGGGAAACAGGATAGACCCTGCCGACACTGCTGCAGTAAGGGCCCTGAAAAACAAACAGCCAGGTACTGTTGGTGAGTTAAGAGCAATCCTGGGACTGTTGAGTTATTACCGGCAGTATATCAAAGATTTTTCACGTATTGCCAGCCCTTTATATGACCTGCTTAAAGCACCTGTAGAAACTGAAACCCTGAAAAACAAAAAGAGGAAGTGGCAAACAAAACGAAACAGCAGAGGAGTTCCCTCGAACAAACCTATTGAGTGGAATCATGTGCATCAGTCAACCTTGGAACAGTTGATAGACTGTCTACTTCAGCCTCCTGTTCTAGGCTTCCCAGAGTTTTCACAGCCATTTATTCTCCACACTGATGCTTCCAACCAGGGACTAGGTGCGGTATTGTACCAAAGGCAGAATGGAAAGCTCCGTGTGATTGCTTATGGCTCTCGTACTTTAACTGCAGCAGAGAAAAACTACCATCTGCATTCGGGCAAGTTGGAGTTCCTAGCCCTCAAATGGGCGATCACAGAGAAATTTCGTGATTACCTATACTATGCACCGTTCTTCACAGTATACAGTGACAATAACCCACTTACCTATGTACTGTCCACTGCCAAATTGAATGCAACAGGGTGCCGATGGGTAGCAGAACTGGCAGATTTCCATTTCACAATCAAATACCGCCCTGGCAAGGAAAATGTTGATGCAGACAGTCTGTCCAGAATGCCTGTAGACATAGAAACAATCATGAAAGAGTGTTCAGAGGAAATGTCATATGATGTGATTGGAGCAGCTACACAAGCAGTGGAAAGTCAGGATGAATCCAGTGTGTCATGGTCCATGGGTATCTCAGTCAAATGTGCAGCAATAGCTACAGACACATCCCTCACTCCACTAACAACAGGACAAATCCAACATGATCAAAGGGATGATCCCACTGTTGGACCAGTGAGTCAGTACAAACTGGCAGGAAAAAGGCCATCAGGTCCAGAACTAAAACAACTCAGTTCACAGATCACATGTCTCCTTAGAGAATGGGACAAACTGGAGATTGAGAGTGGAGTGTTGTACAGGAAAACTGCAAGCAGAAAACAGCTGGTGCTTCCAGAAAAACACAAAATGACAGTATTTAAGGAACTTCACGATGAAATGGGCCATCAAGGTGTAGATAGGACCACATCTTTGATACGGGACCGTTTTTACTGGCCCTATATGCAAAGAGAGATTGAGGAATATGTCATGAGAAAATGTGTGTGCCTTAAACACAAGAAGCCGTGCCATGAGACAAGAGCACCACTGACGAACATTGTTACCACTCAGCCGTTTGAGCTTGTCTCTGTCGATTTCTTGCACCTTGACAAATGTAAGGGTGGTTATGAATATATTCTCGTAATCATTGACCATTTTACACGTTTTGCCCAAGCGTACGCCACAACTTCCAAATCAGGCAAAACAGCTGCAGACAAAATCTTTAACGACTATGCATTGAAATTTGGCTTCCCAACAAGAATACACCATGATCAGGGAGGTGAATTTGAAAACCAACTGTTCACACAATTGGAAAAATACTGTGGAGTTGCTGGGTCGAGAACTACTCCCTATCACCCCCAAGGGAACGGACAGGTAGAGCGGTTTAACCGGACGCTACTCCAGATGTTAAAGACCCTCACAGAGAGACAAAAGACTAACTGGAAAGACTCATTAAACAAACTCATTTACGCATACAACTGCACTCGCAGTGGAGTGACTGGTTTCTCACCTTTCTATTTGTTCTATGGACGCTCCCCACGTTTGCCGGTGGACATGTTGTTTAACTTGACCTCAGAACAAGGTGACAGCAATCATCAAAACTACATGGAAAAGTGGAAGCAGGGCATGGAGGAAGCGTATGAGATCACGAGAGAAAATGCTCACAAAGCTGCCATAAGAAGCAAGCGACACTATGACAGTAAAGTGAAAAGCTCAGTGTTACAGCCTGGTGATCGTGTTTTAATCAGGAACATGACACCTCGTGGCGGTCCAGGCAAACTGAGAAACCACTGGGAGGATACTGTCCACACAGTTGTGCGTCAAGTGAGCAAAGATATCCCTGTTTATGAACTCAGACCTGAGAAAGGAAAAGGGAGATCAAGGATTTTACATCGTAATCTTCTCCTCCCATGTGACCACCTGCCACTGGAAACTTCAGCACAGCCACGAGCAAAGAAAAGAAGTGTGGAGAGAAGTGAGGAAGCGGAGCAGTCAGAGGAAGAGGACGATGATGATGAGTATAATCCAGTGCCACTTCAACAGCAACCCAAATCGTGTCCACCTGAGACAGTGAATCCTGTGCACACTAGTACACCTGTGGAACGTGAATGCATACGCTCTGAGGAAAATATGTTACCTGAGCCAGAGAACGAACAAGGAGCGACAAACCAAATGATGCACTTACCTGAGAGAGAAGATAGTTATGTCGAGGACCTACCTGTGGAGGGTGAGGTTCCCTCGCCTGCACAAAGTGACCCCAGTGGTGAGGAGCTTCAGCGGCCTAGACGACAACACAGACGGCCCAAGGTCTTCACATATGATAGGCTTGGCTCACCATCCTGTTACAACCTGAGAACACTACCACATCCCACAAACTTTAAGGTGCCATGGACATACATTGCACAACCATGCTACTTCCGGCACTAGAGAAATGGAAAAAATGGACTGTTCTACACAGAATTCACATTCAAATGGACTGTTGAACATGAGAAACATTTATGGACTGTGGTTGCACTCAACATACACATTTACATGACACTATTGCAGTCAATCATATCACACTCATGGACCTGTATTAAAGGAGAGTGTAGTTGCACATACTGCACAAACAGAACTGTTGACCAGGCAGTAACTGACTGTGTTAAAACTGTGAAAATGTGTTACAAAGTGGACACTGTAGGTCAAAAAGAACCAAAAGAGAGCACAAAGACTTTGACGGACACTGGGTATTTACCCATATATGAAAGAATGTATGAAAAGAGTTCCAGTCTGTTAACATCGCACTATAATAAGATAAAATGTAGCAACAGTGTTAGTCTGAAATGGTGCATTGTATGTTTATTGATGGCACAGTTTAACTCCTTATTTGCACTAAAGGTCAAAGCTTAGGATGTTGGGGACAACATCTATTTTGAAGGGGAGTATGTGACAGATAGTATATATGTGTATTAGTGCTGTTCACTTTTATATATGTCACTGTAGAATGTGCAGCCAGTAATGCAAACACAGATAGGTAACACAGATCCTTGTCTGTGTGGGTTAATTATTCGTCGATCTGTTGGTAATGCCTCGGGGCTCCAGTAGGGGGATCGCGCTCCTCTTCCTCACTCAATACAGACGAGTGAAGACGAGAGCTGCATGTTTGTCTCTTCATCTTTCCCCGTTACTATTTTCCCTGTTTAAGGTAATTACCGTCCACAAAACACTATAAATGTGTGAACACACGTTAGTAATAGTTATCTTATGTTACTGTTGTTAACTATGAAAGACAGTTTTGTGTGTTATTGTTATATTGTTTAAAGAGTTGTTGGCTAACCTAGTCGATGTGTAGGCTAGCTGCCAGAGACCTCGTGGCGCCGCCGTAGAGTCCGACTGCTATCGTTGTCATTCAAGCTAGTCAGGGTTACCTTCACGGATTTTTGCTGTAAGGTTATGTTGTTTATTTTGTGTTTATTTTCACTGTAAGAGCCCAGTTCATGTCAGCTAAAATTGTATAGGTAAAAGGTTAAAATGCATCTGATAATTTAATGTTGTGTAACTCAGTAAAAAGATAATTTAAATAATTTAGAGAAAGTTAAAAAATATACACTAGTCATGGCAACTGTGGTCCTGAGACTGAGTGTGGTTTACATTGTATAACTGAGGTCCTGAAATTGAGTGTTTTGTATGCATTCTTTAAAATGTAACTCAATACAGACGAGTGAAGACGAGAGCTGCATGTTTGTCTCTTCATCTTTCCCCGTTACTATTTTCCCTGTTTAAGGGCACAACATTTACTTTGGATTTAAATAATTTAAGTGGTGGGGGGGCAGACAACCTCTCTGTGGAGTTTAGGGTGGGTAACTGTTCTAATGGAAGCACAGAGAAGCGTGTAGGACTGCAGCTCTGCCTCCTGGTCTGGACCACAGACTGTATTAAGTCTATGGTCTGAACTCTGAGTTGTCATGGCTTTGGGCCACTAATAAATTCAGCCAGATTTCTAGATATGAGAGCGGCTCCATCCAAAGTGGGATGAATGCCATCTCTCCTAATCAGACCAGGTCTTCTCCAGAAAGTCCGCCAGTTATCTACAAAGCCCACATCATTACCTGGACACCACCTCAGAGGTTTGAACTCCTCTCTCTAGCTCTTTTTTCATTCTCTAATCTATTTTCATGTGAACAACAGAGTGCAACAGTGTCAGCGTCGGCGTCTAGTGTGATGTATAACATGTCTGTACTTCTGTTGCTTTCTTTTAATTGCATTTGTTAATATATAATATTTGAGTTCACTCTGATCCATGAATTTCTATGGTTTATCTTTTGTAAATTCAATTCAATTCAATTCAATTCAGTTTTATTTATATAGCGCCATATCATAACAAAGTTATCTCAGGGCACTTTTTCGAATAGAGCAGGTCTAGACCGACTCTTTATATTTACAGAGACCCAACAGTTCCCACCATGAGCAAGCACTATGCGACAGTGGCAAGGAAAAACTCCCTTTTAACAGGTAGAAACCTCGAGCAGAACCAGCACTTTGTTTTTGAAAAGTGCAATATAGATCAAACTGAAGTTGAATAAAGATTAGGTTAAAATGGCACAGTAAGAACCACTATGTCAAACAGCTTTCCAGATATTTATTCACCTGTAGCAGGTTTATTGAAGGACCTGACACAAGTTAAATTTAGTCTGTGAAATCTGTTTTCACCAGTCAAAGCTGTGCTCTGTGGCTTGCTAGGCAGCTAAATATAACACTTGTTGAGGACAGAAACATCATCAGCATTTATAAATATGGACAAATCCATTAAAATAATTGCATTCAGATGACTGCATCCTTTGTGTAAGTGGTAACTTTGTTCCACTGTGAGTATTAGCCAAGCAACATTCATGCCAAAGTTGTTGTTTCCAAGAGTAGGCTACACTACACAACAAAGGCCATTAGCATGAGGTAACCCTGGCACATCTACACTGATTACGTTGACTTTATAGCTCAAGACAAGACAGTTAACTGTGTCAGGAAACTTAAATTATAATTAAATGAGCAATTTAGAAATAATCTACTTTGTCACTTTTACTTATGCCAAGGAGTGTAAACACAAGGAAATTCACCCACCCTGTGCACTCTAAGGACATTTTCACCAAGATTTTTCACACCATGAGGAAAGTTTAATAGCTATGTTGACAAATTGTGCTCGAAGCACATGAATTTAATTCACTGCCCATTTAACTAAGGCTACAATAAAGCAAAAAAAAAATTCCTAGTATGCATCATAGCAAGTGGTGTTAGATTAACCTACAAAGGAGCCATGGGGCAAAAATAAGCTGCTGGGCCCCATTAACCCCCCTGTTCCTTACACTCTCTGAGCAATGTAGTGTATACAGTCTTTCTGTGAATACTGCCTGGCCCCAAATAATAACACATCAGTTACAGGAATATGCAACAGTACTTTATAAGCGCAAAACTTAAATATCAGGTCTTTAAACTAGACTTTGACACAGGGACCCTCTTCAAAGAGCCTTAGGATCCAGGAACCACCTTATAAAGCCCTTATCATGTCAGATGTTGTGCTTTAGTATCGTATTATCCAAACATTTCTATTAAATGATCACAAACCTGTTTAGTAAGTTTAGTACAACTTTTGTTAGAGTACAGCTTGACACTCTGAAATGTGTATGTACTTTATATTTAAGGCTATTAATGTATAAGTGTTGATATATGTATATGTGAGTGATATGTGTGTGTTGGTATCTCTTTAAAAGTAGGTAGGGGTATGTAAGTTTCAATTATTTAATTTACTCAGTAACATTTTATACATTATTTCCATTCTCACTTAATTCCCTTACACCTTTGTGTAAACTTTCTTTCTTTAACCTATGTTTTTCTAAAAAAAGCATGTATGACAACAATTTTAAGTCTTAAATCTTAAAAGACTGTTTTAAGTAGCATGGCTGTACTCTTAGTGTCTCAATAAAACACTAAGAGTACAGCCATGCTACTTAAAATGAGCACGGCCATCATCCCCACACTTTCATCTGGCCTTTGAGTTGTATATATAAACGCTCCAGCCAGTTTGGCAGTAGACCTCCATCGTGGAGCCAGATGTGGTCACAAAGAGATTTATGACGCCACTGCAAAGCCTCTTTTGTGATGTCACAGTAGTAGTTATTTGTTGTGATGTCACAGTGCTGTTTACCATATGTCTCTCCCTGGAGAGAAGAGGCTCTCCGCTGATTAGCTGAACAGCTTGTTGCCCAACAGGCCATGAGGGTGAATGACCTCTGGGGGTGAACAGAGAGGCATGTAATTTACTTGATGGGACAAGGTTGTAACACTTTTGTGTGTGTGTGAGTATGTATGCGTGTGTGTGTGTGTGCATATCATCATTAAAATGGACTGATTATGGTTTGAGATTTGTAAGTGAAGCTGAAAAAGCTGTTAATACATGAACAAAAGCATTGTCTCTGTGCCCTCCCTGTTTCTCTGCTGTCTATAGAGCGGGCTGATCTCATGCTTATGATTCTGTGCAAAACAAAACCAGATAGTTTGGTTGAAATTCTAATTCTATTATCTCGCCTCTCCTGTTGTCAGTGAGACTAATCTGTGACATTCAGGAATTAGCATTTTGCAGATGCTCGCCCATAAAAACTGTGCCATCTAAGCTGCTTCCATCTCCAATTATAGAAATTGCATGTGAGGAAATTTAAGCGCACATGATGGTAAACTGTGTGCATGTGTGTTTGTGTGAGTGTTGTATATATGTATGTGTGCTTGCAGGGTGCCTCTGTGTTGCTGCTATTTATGGTTGGCCAGCCATAAAAGTGTCTCCTCCAGCTCCTCTCTGTTCCATTTATACAATCATCCTGTCCAGCAGTGCACCTAACGGCCCACACCACAGAACTGTGGATGAGTGGCAGCACAGCCACAGCGCTCCGCTCCACACCTGCTCTGCACCAAATCCAGACACCATCTACACTTCCAGCAATGAAGCCACTGGAGAGCAATAAACACAATCCAAAAGACACATTCTGTGAGCAACAAAGTTTTAGAAAATGTCTCAGAAATGAACTTACACATACACACAGGTCAAGTAAAGACTGATCCTCCAAAATGAATTGGTTAAGGTGGAGGTTGGTTAGGGTTAGGTTCAATCCACAACATTTTATATGTATAAATCATGTTCATCTAGCTAATGTTGTAAAGTTGAATGTTAGTATTAGGGATGATCTAATTTGAATACATATTTTGAAAGCTGAAATAATGTTTTATACAAACATTTCCTCTTTCTGAATTATTTTTTCTTTTGCATGTTGTATTCCTAAAAATCACCCTTTCTTTACATTACTTCCCAAAGCTTCCATACTTTGGAAGCTTTGTATTGTTGTAGACTGGTGTCCATTCCAAATGTGCAAATGAAATGAAGGGGACGCTACAGTGATTTAACAGGTGGAGCCCCTGCAGCCCTCTAACTGACCCCACTTTGTAATTTACTGCTTTAGAGAAACAAAATAACTCTGAAAGCCACATTTCCCTTCAACCCAACCGGTTGAGGCAGATGACCGCCCACCTTGAGCCTGGTTCTGCTTGAGGTTTCTACCTGTTAAAAGGGAGTTTTTCCTTGCCACTGTCGCATAGTGCTTGCTCATGGTGGGAACTGTTGGGTCTCTGTAAATATAAAGAGTCGGTCTAGACTTGCTCTACTCGAAAAAGTACCCTGAGATAACTTTGTTATGATATGGCGCTATATAAATAAAACTGAATTGAATTGAATTGAATTGAATTTGGGGAAATATTGTAATATTGCACAATTCTCCTTCCTTTTATAGTTTCCACCTCATTCTTGTGACCCGAGGCCATTAAAATTGCTACAATGGTCCACATATTACTGTATGTATATTCAGTGTATATTTCTATGATATTCCTTGAGGGAATTATACTATGTCTCTGCGCTCAGTGACAAAATGGGGAAAAGCATCTGTTAAATACTAAACTAAGTCTCATCTGGTCAACATAATACACTGAAGCATGATTATGTTGCATAGAGATAAAGTGAAGCTTAACATAATAGCAAGAAAGTGTTTTGATTGTGTATAATTCAGTGTTTCAACTGAATTAAACTAGCTACATTTTTATCAAATGATGGTAACCACATGGCAGACTGTGTACTTAGCAATATCAATATTTTCATTCCACAAATTCCTTCTAATGCTTTTATTTTCATCAATCATCAAGTTAGTGTATTATCTGTATAATTATTTTACGTTTTTTTGGTAGATATTTATGGGTTTGTCACAAGGCTAACTTTCAATTTGAACAGGCTTAAGCTAAAGTTACTTTTATTACTGTTGATTAATGTTTAATGTAATTTGCATTGGTTTTATTGATGACTAGGCTAATAGCAATTCTATTTTTCAATGAATGATGTGATCTTGACACATTAATGTTCAGTATTTACTATGAATTGTGAAATAACATTTTTGAAAGCTAGCTGTCAATTTTTTTTATGGAGATTACATAACTTTTGTTGAAGTAGCATGATTATGTACCCTAAAGAAGACAACAATGATAAAGCAGCAATAATTCATTGGCAGCATTGGAACAAATTGTAATCACAACACTGGCTAACGTAATAGCAAACAGTTGCCTATATATTTGATGCAAGATGGTGCCACGGATTGCAGCCTCAGTATTGCGTTCTCTGGTACTTTCTGATTTTGTTTATTTGTTCAGTTTTCAGCTCTCCCTCTCTCATTGACCAGGGAGGAACTGTTAAACATCCGACAATCAATTGGACAATCTGACAATCTTTTTCTAACTTTTTTACTGTTTTTACTGAACCGGAAAGTTTAACTTAGCTTTTAGTTGGCGGAGCAGCAGCTGTCTACGGGATTTGCAGGAGACGCTGACGAGCGCTTGCTGAACAGAGACAGCTGTGATTTCAAACTGCCTATACATCTGGCAAATGTCCGCTCTCTGACCAACAAGATGGATGAACTGCTGCTCCTCAACAGAGAAAACACAGACTTTTGCAGATCTGCTGCCCTGTGCTTCAGCAAAACCTGTCTCGGTGATCACATGCTGGACACTACACTAAATCTGCTGGGCTTCCAACTCCTCCAAGCATACTGTGTAACAGAGCTATCAGGGAAAACGAGGGGAGGCGGGATCTGCTTCTACATAAATGAAAGTTGGTGTACAGATGTCACAGTTTTAAGGATGCAGTCCTCACTTAGAGACCATTTTCAGAGAGTTTTTATAGAGTTTTCCTTGTTTATTCTGGTTGGTGTTTACATCCCCCCTCACGCCTACAACACCTGGTTGACCAGATAACTAACATGGAGCACAAACATACAGACTCCCTGCTCATTGTCCTTGGGGACTTTAACACAAGACACAAGACCATTGCTATACAGTGATAAAGGAGGCCTATCGCTCTGTCCCCCGTGCAGCTTTGGGACTCTCCTATCACTGTCTGGTTCATCTTCTTCTGACTTGCAGGCAGAAACTAAAATCTGCTAAGCCTGTGGTCAAGACTGTGAGGAGATGGACCAACGAAGCAAAGTTTTTGAGGCTGCAGCCACAGACCTGGATGAACTCTCTGACACTGTGACATCTTACATCAGTTCTTGTGAGGACATGTGTGTGCACACTCATAGAGTTCTGCACATACAACAACAATAAACCCTGGTTTACAGGAAAATTCAGGCAGCTTCGTCAGGCCAAGGAGGAGGCCTACAGAAGTGGGGAGTACAACCAGGCCAGAAACACACTGGCCAAGGAGATCAGAGTAGTGGAGAGGCCTGCAGGACATCACCAACTACAGGAGAGTCAAGTCAATTTTATTTATATAGCCCAATATCAGAAATCACAATTTGCCTCGAGGGGCTTTACAATCTGTACAGCATACAACAAACCCAGGGAAAAAATAGAAGATACCCCAGGAAGAGCAACAGCGGAGGGATCCCTCTCCCAGGAGACCACCCCCCGCACTGTAGTGACCCATCAACTGGCCGATGGCCTGAAGGGTTGATAAGCCCACACACACCCCTCACCCGCTCCGGCATCAAACAACCATCTGCACCCCTCCCTGCTGACCCCCCACCTGCACTCAGGATCTATGAAGAGGATGTGTGTGAGCTCTTTCAGAGACAGAATATCAGGAAGGCACCAGGCCGAGGAGCTGTGTCACTCTGTGTGTGTGAAGTTCCCTCCTGCTTCAAATGCTCCACAATCATCCTGACCCAGCTCACTGTGCCAGCCCCCATCTGTCAGTGGATCACAAACTTCCTGATAGACAGGAGGCAGCAGGTGAGGCTGGAGAAACTCACATCCAGCACCCAGACAATAAGCACTGGCGTCCCCCAGGGATGTGTGCTCTCCCCACTGCTGTTCTCCCTCTACATCAACATCTGCACCTCAGGAGACCTGTCTGTTAAACTTCTGAAGTTTGCAGACACACACACACACACACACACACATATATATATATACCGGGGCACCCCAAATATAAAAATGTTGATTATAGTGACTTAGTGATTTAATTATGTTGGAGTAAATTGATTAACACAAGTAAAATTGCTTTATTAAATTACAATATATTAAGATAATACTGTTGAAACTGTCAAATTGAACTGACTGGGCTTTCAACTAACTCCAATGTAAACCCATCCGTGGCAATTTTAGAGGCTCAGAACAACTGCTCCGGCCGTCAATTCAATCCAATTTTAACCCGACCACGGTGCTATAAGATGCTGTTAGCATCAGTCCCATTGGGACACAGAACCAAGTTTCCAATTAAATATCCTCCGCCACATATTCTTGAAAATATAAAATTAAATAAGCAACTTTTACCACCATTTTACAATCACAAACTATAAAACAGCTTTTGTTAACAGATAGTGGCATTTGGATTCAGGTTGTGTTGAGGATATCAATTCAATTCAATTCAGTTTTATTTATAGAGCGTCAAATCATAAAGTTATCTCAGGGCATTTTTTCGAATAGAGCAGGTCTAGCCTGACTCTTTATATTTACAGAGACCCAACAATTCCCACCATGAGCAGCACTAGGTGACAGTGGCAAGGAAAAACTCCCTTTTAACAGGTAGAAACCTCGAGCAGAACCAGGCTCTGGGTGGGCGGTCATCTGCCTCGACCGGTTGGGTTGAAGGGGGAGGGGAGGAGCGGGAGAGAGAGAACAGGAGGAAAGAGAACATACAGCAGCACAATACAGTTCCACAGAGAGATGTAAAGTAATAGTAGTGGTAATGGTATTGATGTTAATATTAACAGAAATAATACTAAGAGCAATATTTTATTAGTAATAATAATAATAAGAGCAATAACAGTAATAGCAGCAGCGGAAGCAGAGCAGGAGCATGGGGGCAGCAGGTGGCCTGCAACCATAGATCCAGACTCTACAGCTCCAGAGGCAGAAATACCTGCAGAAAGCAACAGAAGGAGAGAGAGAGGAGAGAGTAAGCACACAACTATGGGAAGAAGTTGAGTTAGTAACAAGCATTGATGGGATATGAGGGCGTACAGATGGAGAGGAAGAGGAGGAGAGAGGAGTTCAGTGCATCATAGGAAGTCCCCCGGCAGTCTAGGCCTATAGCAGCATAACTAAGGGGGGGCTCAGGGGTCACCTTAAGCCTACTCTTAAATGTGAGGAGGTTTCCGCCTCCCGTACACAAACTGGGATCTGGTTCCACAGGAGAGGAGCTTGATAGCTGAAGGCTCTGGCTCCCATTCTACTTTTTAGAGACTCTAGGAACCACAAGGAACCCTGCATTCTGGGAGCGCAGTGCTCTAGTGGGGTAATAGGGTACTATGAGCTCTTTAAGATATGATGGTGCCTGACCATTTAGGGCTTTGAAGGCGAGGAGAAGGATTTTAAATTCTATTCTGGATTTTACAGGGAGCCAGTGTAAAGAAGCTAATATTGGAGAAATATGATCTCTTTGTCTGGTTCTTGTCAGTAAACGTGCCGCAGCATTCTGGATCAGCTGGAGTGTCTTAAGGGATTTATTGGGGCAGCCTGATAATAGAGAGTTGCAATAATCCAGCCTAGACGTAACAAATGCATGGACTAGTTTTTCTGCATCTTTTTGAGCGAGGATGTGCCTGATTTTTGCAATGTTACGTATGTTGAAGTTTGTTTTATGTGGGAGTTAAAGGACATATCCTGATCAAAGATAACTCCTAGATTCCTTACGGTGTCGCTGGAGACCAGGGCAATCCCATCTAGAGAAACTATATCTTTAGATAATGTGTTTCGAAGGTGTTCGGGGCCAAGTACAATAACTTCGGTTTTGTCTGAGTTTAACATCAGAAAATTGCAGGTCATCCAGGTTTTTATGTCCTTAAGGCACGCTTGAAGTTTAGCTAATTGATTGGTTTCATCTGGCTTGATCGATAAATAACAAATAGAATGTGATGGTCAATGGTATCGAATGCAGCATTAAGATCTAGTAAGACAAGTACAGAGACAAGTCCTTTGTCGGATGCAATTAGAATTACGTTGATGGCTTAGATGAGGAAATCATGGAAGTTATTTGACTAAGGTTGATGGGAGAAAAGCAGTCTAAATGTACATCAGGTTTTACAGTTGTTTCTAAGGTTCCCGTGTTTGAAGATAAGTCAGTACCAACTGAGGGCAGGAGGTGCTGAATTTTGTCTCTAATAGTTAGAATTTTATCATTAAAGAAGCTCAAAGTCATTACTACTGAGGTCTATAGGAATACATGGCTCAAGAGAGCTGTGACTATCTGTCAGCCTGGCTACAGTGCTGAACAGAAACTTGGGGTTGTTCTTATTTTCTTCTATTAATGATGAGTAGTAGGCTGCTCAGGCATTACAGAGGGTCTTCCTATAAATTTTAAGACTATCTTGCCAGGCTAAACATGATTCTTCCAGATTGGTGGAACGCCATTTCCTTTCAAGTTTTCACGATGTTTGCTTTAATTTGCGGGTGTGCGGGTTATACCATGGAGCTAACCTCCTCTGTTTTATTATCTTCCTTTTTAGAGGGGCAAAAGAGTTGAGTGTTATTCGTAGTAAGCCTGCAGCACTAACAAGATGATCAGTTTCGGAAATTAGCATAGGAGTTATCTGTTATATTGAGACATGGAACTGAATTAAATGCCGATGGAATCACTTCCTTAAATTTAGCTACAGCACTATCAGATAGACAACTAGTGTAGGAATGTTTGCCTAATGGCGTGTATTGTTAGGATATGCCATCTAGGCAGCAGAGAGAGGACCCAAGTGCAGACAGGCGGGGAGGCTGAAGAAGAACAAAGATTTATTAAATACAAAATAAACTTACAAAAATCAGGAATCCACACGCGGGGAAACACGAAATACATGACACGGAGAGACAACCAACAACAATGAACCGACAAGGAAACAAAGGAAGAGGACCGGTATAAATAGGGAAGGGGTTAATGAGGGAAACAAACAGGTGAGAAACAAGACACAGGTGAAATTAATCAAAAGAGCGGGAAACGAGACATGAGGACAGGAACAAGACAGAAAGGATTACAAAATAAAACAGGAAATAAACAACATGCAAGAAACAAGACCTGGGAATACAAAAATAAAACCAGACACAAGACCAAACACACACCGTGTCCATGTGGGATCATGACAGTACCCCCCCTTCAAGGGACGGATCTCAGATGTCCCGTGGGGAACACCAACCCGAGTGGGCGGAAGAGGTCCTGGAGGAGGGACCCAGAAAAACTAGACCCGGGGCTGGACAGAGGCTGAACTGGACCCCTCAGGTGGACGACCTGGAGGCAGGACAGAGGCCGAACTGGACCCCTCAGGCGGACGGCCTGGAGGCAGGACAGAGGCCGAACAGGAACCCTCAGGCGGACGGCCTGGAGGCAGGACAGAGGCCGAACAGGAACCTTCAGGCGGATGGCCTGGAGGATGACCAGACGTGGGGAGCCGCTCGGGAGGACGGCCAGGAGGACGACCAGACGTGGGGAGCCGCTCGGGAGGCCGGCTACGATGGAGGAGCCACTCGGGAGGACGGCCAGGAGGACGACCAGACGTGGGGAGCCGCTTGGGAGGCCGGCTACGTGGGAGGAGCCACTATGGAGGCCAGTGACGAGGCTGCAGGTCGGAAACTGGGGGCTGCAGCTGGACCGGAACGGGAACTAGAGCTGGGGGCTGCAGCTGGACTGGAACGGGAACTAGAGCTGGAGACTGCAGCTGGTCAGGAACAGGCACTGGAGGCTGCGGCGGCAGCTGGACGGGAACAGGCACTGGAGGCTGCGGCGGCAGCTGGACGGGAACAGGCACTGGAGGCTGTGGCGGCAGCTGGACGGCCACAGGAACAGGAGGCTGCGGCGGCAGCTGGACGGCCACAGGAACAGGAGGCTGCGGCGGCAGCTGGACGGACACTGGAGACAGAGGCGGCAGCTGGATGGGCACTGGCGTTGGTTGTACCGCCGACTCTGGAACAGGATCTGGTGTTGGTTGGACCACCGACTCGGAACCAGGAACAGATGTCGGCCGGTTCACCAACCGGGTCCGGGGTGCAGGAGTTGGCCGGACCACCGTCTCAGGAACAGGAACTGGCGTTAGCTGGACCGCCGACTCGGGAACAGGAACTGATATCGGCCAGTTCGCCAACCGGGTCCGGGGAGCAGGAGTCAGCTGGACCACCAACCAGGAACGAGGAGCAGGAGTCGGCTAGACCACCGACTCAGGAACTGGTGCAGACATTGGCCGGACCGCCGACTCGGGAACAGGGACTGATTTCAGGCTGGTTCGCCAACCAGGTCCGGGTAGTGGGAATTGGTCGGACCACCGACTCGGAAACAGGAACTGAAGTTGGCCAGGCTGCCGACAGAGAACCAGAAACAGAAGTTACAAATGCTACAATGGTGTTGTGTTGAAGCCCGTTCCCCCGTCGAAATGTGTGTCCTTCCTGTTAGAATTGTGTTTCCCGTAGCATTGCCCCTCGGTGGTTAGGGGTAGGTTCAGCCGGCATCCGCTTTTTGCCTGGACTGGCTGTTTTCCCAGCAGAACAACTCTACCACCTAGCAGTAGCTTATTTAAACCATACATTTACATTTATAGGTTACTGTATAGAGTCTGTGGTTGGTAAATGCATGTGCTCTAATCGAGGGGCGACAAGCTATTCTGTCTATTTAGAAAAACGTCTTTCCCACTTTGAAATTAAACACGAATACGCCGAAAGCCCAGATGTCCCAGTTTTCCACCAGCACTTCATCATGCATTTACGAATCTGTGGAGCTGGGACCAGCGTTAAAATAGTCTCAAAATCCCGAAAGCGAAAGTAACCTGATCCGTGTGTAACAGGAGACATTTGTATGCGCAGGAAGCTTTTTGAAAGCGAAAAGGATCAGATCTGAGAAGCTGAAGTTAAAAGTCTGTAAGTAAAGTATTTTCAGATCGTTTTGTTTCAGTTATAAATCTTGTTTTTCAGTTATAAATCTTGTTTTTCAGTTACAAATTTTTTTTCAGTTACAAATCTTGTTTTTTCAGTTACAAATCTTGTTTTTCAGTTACAAATCATGGAATACACATTTACAAATAATATTGAGACTATTTTCACTCCATAGTAATTGGCCGGCCGCCAACATGCTATTCCAATATGGGAAGGCAGTCAAATTTGAGAAAAATCAATTTAATCTTTGAGTTAATAGTATTAAGTTACTCAACAAACTACAATTATTAGCAATATAAGAAATACTATTAATAAAGTGACAATTTTTGCTCTTGGGAGCAGATGTCTAAAGCCACTTTGAATTGATTTTTATTACAGGAATGTAAATGAATTTAAAAATTCAATTTCAAATATCTGACTACTCAGTTATAATAACCTCAGCATAGACCTATTGTCATCCCTTGGTATACTGTCCCTGAAGGTGATGATGATGATGATGATCGGAGGAGGAGGAGGGAGAGGAGGAGGAGGAGGGATATCACCAGTTAATAACCCCAGCCTCTTCTGCCTGTCAGCATCATGATCGCAGAATGTACCGGGACCCGTTCACCAGCGGAGCCGCGTCGTGATGACTGTCCGCGGGCACAGCTGCAGCCCGGTGACGCTTGACATTTCCTCCATCCAGTAGTTTCTCCAAGCAGCGCGGTCTGAAGCTGGAGCTTTGGCACAAACAGTCACACACACACACTCTCACACACTCAGAGGCTTCCTCTCTGGCGCGTACTTTGCACCGACACATTGCTCCGAGGCTTCTCCTTCCTTCCATTTGGGGATTTGAAACTTGAAGGACTTTACCGTCGCAGAAAGAGAACAAAAGGCGTACGAACGGATAGTGTTGGTGCGGTGAATGTAGCGGCAGGCTGGGTGTCTGTCTGCAGAGCGCACAGCGGTGCTGCTGGACCAGCCGTGTACGCACCAAGTCCCGTCTCACATTTTACCCCCCGGTGCCCCGAACACGGAAAACATGATTCTTCTCGGGATTGTGCTTGTTCTTTTCTTCTCAGGTACGTTCAGTGATTTGATTATTACAATAAAAGAGAGAAGTATTTGTGGTGAAACACTTGAACAAAACACAGTCTTTGTCTAGATGGTCCTTGACTCGCAAGTTAGATGGAGATGAGGATGGAGAGTGGAAAGTCACACTTCATTATACCCTCATATTTTGCTCCAAGTAAAGGGAGATATTTCTGCCTCTTTTTATTATCTGCTTCCATTAGCCTCCTGGAGGTGCAGCTTTTTGGCGCGTTTGGTCAATTTCACGGTATTGGAGCCACAGGGATGTAAAGAAGTGTTTCTTTTTCCTCCCAACTTTTCAGCAGAGTAAAAACTCACACGGCCCTTACTGACTATTTAAATCCTCAAGTAATTTTTTCCTCAATAATTCAGTTTTTGGCTGTGGTCCTGTGCTCTTAGTTCAAGCAAGACAATATATCTCTCAGCTATTTTTTCGTCCTAAACGCCACTAGGCTACGCCCTTACAGCTCCAAGCCCTGGACTGAAACTTTAAAATGAAGACTGAACCTAGACACATGCTGACTGATGATATGTATCAAAACCACAGCAAGGCAGGCCTGTGTCTTATGTTTGGGTCCTAGCTGTATGGCAACAATGATTAGTTTATATTTTTATGGATGTATAGAAGCTCAAATAATCCTCTGATTTGTTAGAATAAAATACAAAAGTAACATTTTACATGTACAATGTTTTAAAGTGAATTTTTAATGCCATATTTTGACATATTTGCAGATGAAAAAAGGCATGAAAAGTATTAAAAGAAATATTTCAAGGTAACCTCCCCCCCCCAAAAAAAACAAAAAAACAAAAACATGATAAATATAAAATAGGTACATGGCAGAATGCCTTCATTATATACATTAAAATTTCCACAAATGTGTTGTGTAGATTAAGAGGAAGGTGAATGGAATGAGTAACTTTAATTAAAAACAACAGAATTTGATTCTCCGTAGTCCGCAGTGACGCCCCAAATGTAGCACCTCAGTCAGTTTTAATGAACCACTTGATTTCAGGTGTATTTAGCTTGTCCCCCAGAAAAGATTCAGGCATGGAATTCACTGATTTTATGGACCCATATTTTGTATGGCTGTAGACTAAATGACAATTAAGGCTTTTGAAAGGTTTTTACAGGATATTTTTCCCATAGTGCGTACAGTTTCTACGCCATTACGGATTTCTTCACAGCTCCAGAGATGCTTTTTCTTTGGTTAGAGAACCGTTATAGATCATTTCTAACAAGTTTCTTTACATCACTTTGCAGTAAATGTTCTATATAGAACCCCTAGGCCTGGTTTTGGACCTACACTAGACCTTTTTAAAATGTTTCTCTTTTTTTCCCATTGATTGCTTTCTAATTCTTCCGTCATGTATACAAATCGCACTGATAATGGACATGGCTTTAGCTAGAAAGGATTTTGAATGATTGAAAACTCCCCCTGGATTCCATGAATAGTTGCATATTGGTTTCGCATACACACACGGAAACACTTTTCTCAAAAAGTTCATTTGCAGGGCTGAATATACAGTCTCATATTGTCACATATGTAGCTTTTTGATGATCGCTCTGTAATAAGTGAACTTGCTGTTAGGTGTGAGATATATTGAGATGTTGTCCTGATGATGACCTTGTTAAGTGTAATCCTCTTTCTCTTTGTGTGTTTTGTATAAGGGTAACATGTTCAGGAGTGTGTGGGAACTTAAAGCTCGTAAATGAAAAGAAAACGGAAAGAAAAAACGCTTCTTTACAGCACCATAAACATACTCCTCGAGAACTTCTGTAAAGTGTTGTTTAGCAGAGTAGTGGGTTGTGGTCAAGCCTAAAACACTAAAGCATTTCCTGGTATTATATGGCAGTGTTAGTCAAAGAGCTAAAGGGGAGATTTAGGATCAAAGAAAACAAGACTCAAGTCAAAGTCGGAGTGTCCATGGTTCTTTATTACATACATTACAGATAGTATGTATGGGTCAGTGTACAGAGCAGATCTACCAAAGCTGGACTATGAAACACAGAGTGTTCTCTGCCGTTGGGAGTGATCTTGGCTGAACAGAATGTAAACAAACTGCGAAATACCTGTTACCGAAAATCATAAATGTGGAGGAAACAAAAGTCTGAACGGCCCAGGTCAGTGGGCCAAAATAATTTTTTTGTCATTTACAATAAAGAGGTTATGCAAAACAAGAAAAACCAAGACAAAAGCTGACGGAGCACACTGGAAAGTCACCTGAGTCTAACAGAATGACGAATCAGTTTTAGTTTTAGTTGGACTTCACAAGTCAAAACTGCTTTCGCTCACTCTCAGATGTGGACTTTAATTACCGTTCAAATTTACTCATTGTTTTTTTTAAACATTTTTTATTAATGTACATCCATACATAATGTTTAATCAGTAAGGTAGGAGATGTGCAAATTGTTTAAAACTTAAATTTTTTTACACTACATCAGTTGGATATTTGTTCTTAATGTTTTTTCTTTTGTTTGTTTTTTTAATCTCTGGTTTTGTGTTGTAGTAGTTACTCTGGAGCTATGAGGATTATATCAGTGGTTCCCAATCTTTTTTGTCAAGTACCCCTTCATCATCATTGTTCGACAGTATTTCACTACTGTGGTTGTGGTTGATGTTTGGCTGTATGTGATTCCATACAAGACATAGGGTTCCTGGAATTGTTGATGTTTAGGTCTGTTTTTTTTATTGTGGTATTTTTTGCAGTAGTTTTGCTTCAATATGCAGTTGTACTTTTACCACTTGGAGTGGCAGAAACTGGAAGCTTTAACCGGCAGCGGACTCAGGTCGGTGGAAGACTGAGGCGTGTCTTATGCTGTCAGACTACCATAGTTGGTAGGTTATTGTGACAATAAATATACTATAGATCAGCTTCACACCAATTTGAAAGCATAATTGTCTGTTTATTTTCCTCCTAAACACACATGGATAAGTTATATCATATAATAATTTCTACTTTTTCAATTTTTCAAATTAGCTGAGCTACTACTCCACAGCCCTGCCAGGTACCCCACGGAAACAGCAGCGGATTATATCACAGCTGTAGCAGGACTAATGACATTCCCCCACAGTGGCTTTATGTGAGCGTGGTCTGTACTGCAGCACGGCCCCGCTGTGTTCATTAGCCGTGTTAATGATTGTCCAGCTTGTAGTGACACTGTAATGTTGAGTGACAGGCTCATACAGTATATCTCCCTGTCTCTGTGCCTCAGGTTTACTCCCCCTCCCCCCGTCTCTCTCTCCCGCCCTCGAGGCGTTCAGGTCATGTCTTTCCTTTTTTTCAATCTCAATCTAAATTCCCCCTCGGATTCAGCGGCGCGTCAGAATAAATTGTTCAAGTCGTTCAATGAGGAAGTGCAGTCAACCGACACCAGTGTGCAAACACATTTGGAGCGGCGGTGGTTGACGTCTTATCGGTGCGCAGGCAGGTGTGCATGTTTGTGTGTATTTTTAGGGGTGGGAGGGTGCGTGACAGGGCTCATTTTCCAAGACGCCACTAGTGGGTTTTTGAAGACCTATACTGATACCGATACTTTGGGAGTGAAGCTGCCCACAGGGAATATTTACCTTCTCTTTTAGGTCATAACCCCCTAACCAACAGTTTTGCCATTTTGGATCCCCGTAAAGGCCTTGAAAACCTTTCTCAATCAGCATCTTACTCAGAGTGATGGATTGGATTGAAGATCAGTTGTAATTGAGAGATTTTTGTCTGTGTTCTTCTCATTGGTTTGAAGTGGGTGGGGCTCTGTTACGTCAGGTAGACCTACTCCCATGCACCAATCAGAATTTAGCAACATGATCAAACTACATCATACAAACTACAACGATGTCTTCACAAAAGATTTGATCGTGGAAGCTTGGTGATGTAGCCTACTGGCCGGGATAATTAGTGAACTACTGTAGCTGGTGAGCTAACTGCCAACATGCTAGCAGCTGGACTAGCCTAATAAGTCCCAACAGCTCTCTGAGCTTCTGTCTCTCTTCTGTTCTGTTTACTTCACCCTGGCCTTTTATTCACTGTTGTGAACCTTTTCATTCAATAAAAAGTTATTGAAGAGGCAAAATAATAGCTCTCCGAGCTAACAAGTTAGCAAGCTCGTTAGCTTAGCTCGGTCGTTAACTGGACAATAAGTTCTGTTTATTTAATAGACATATTTGTACCATCAACTCCTGTCTCATAACTGTCTGCAAATCATTGCCTTTTTTGTGGAGCAATTTATAGGCAGAGGAAATTCAGTTTTAAATGCTGGTGTGACCAGGCCTTTAGAGTCGACAAAGCTCCTCCAGAGCCATAGAAGATGTTATATAACTGTTTTCACAGGTTGAGTAGCACTCAACATGACCAGTGAACTAACCTTCATGTGAAAATGAATGGAATGCCCCTTTAAATAAAAGCATAACATCGGCAAACTGATATACTGATACATATACAGTATACAGTAAGTAATACATTGCTCTAACTTTAGACATTATCTCATCTAAACACACTGCTTATAGCACATAAGACACACACACACACACACAGACACACAGACACACAGGTGTCAGGTGTTTCAAAGTGTAGGCTGTAGGCTATCTCACTGTGCTAACACACCTATTACTGATGATTCCAGAGAAACTGCAGGGGTGAGTGCTTTGAACAACAGGAGTCCTTCCAGTAGGCAGAGAGAGAGAGAATGTCTTATCTGTATTGATCTCCAGTGACAGACGATGACATCTATGAAGAGCAATGAGGCCTGAGAAATGAGCATCATAAACCTGCTTTGATGATAAGTGTAAAAAGCTGCTCGGAATAGGAGAGGCCATCATCCCAGGTCAGAGGAGAGAGAGAGAGTGAGGGAGAGGGAGAGATGAAAAGGATTAGAAGTGTGTGAGGTGAATGAACTTGGTGAAAGAAGTGAGGAAATCCATCTTCCTTCTTCTGTCACATTTAATGAAAAATGAGCAACTTACCTGGCCTCCATCCACCTGGTTCCATCTGATCTGGATGCAGAGGTGTGTGTGTGTGGTGTGTGCATGTGTGAGTGTGTGTGTGTGTGTGTGATAGCGTTCTTCTCAAAGGGAATGGTGTATCCAAGGGGTAGTTTGGAGGTCTTCTGTGTGTTTTGTTGATAACTGGGATTTGGAACTCAAACACAGGGGCGGCAGATGGTGTGTTGGCTTCTGCTTCCAAGGCTGTGTGTGTGTGTCAAGTGTATGAACAGGCGTATTGAGTGCTGTGTGTGTGTGTGTGTGTGTGTGTGTGTGTGTGTGTGTTGGTTGGTGTGTCCTTACTCAAACTCAGTGTCGGAGACGAGTCAGTGGTCCCTGAAGGTACCGCTGCTCTCTGTGGTCAGAGCCTGTGCTGATCCCAGGTTGGCCATGGCCTGACCTCAGGCCCATCTGCTATCATGATGACAGATGTGTCAGAGACTGCCGTCAGATCTGTGGCTGGACCCACAATCCCCAGTTAGTCTTTCTGACAGACTGCCCTCCCTGTTCACAGGAGGACCTCTGCCAGACATTTAGTTTGGTTCTTCAAAACCTAAATATGTTTGGAAACACACCGAATCAAATGTGTTTTCTCCTCTCATTTTTTTGTCTAACAGTAGGAGTTGGAAGCACAAAACCATATGATATAGAGGGGTCTGAGGCATCGCACATGGAAGTAAATAATCATTTTCCAAAACACATTTCAGCACAAAATCAGTGTTACTAAGTCAGATTATTAAAACTTGTAGGATGGCTGTGTCAGGACAGAGTCACTTATCAGTGAACTTCTAACTGAAAAAAAATGTAATTAACAGAAGTCAGAAAAGTACAAGTCAGAATGATCAAAAGGTCTGAAAAGTTACATGAAGTAAAACAGAGTATAAAAGTTCTGAACAGGTATCGAATTTTTAACAAATATTAAAATCTTAAATGGGGTGACGTGGTGGCCTGGGGATTTAGCACACTAAAGGCTTAAATATGATTGAAAATAACTATTTCTTATGATGTATTGTCTGACCATGTCTAAAGGCTGAAGTGT
The DNA here is from genome assembly GCA_005408345.1 of Macquaria australasica. Taxonomy (NCBI): domain Eukaryota; kingdom Metazoa; phylum Chordata; class Actinopteri; order Centrarchiformes; family Percichthyidae; genus Macquaria; species Macquaria australasica. Next base: position 270,901 of record SEMN01000485.1, on the reverse strand, counting down.
TTATAGCTGCTCTGAAGGTAGGATGAAAAGCCTGCCGTCATCACCTCCTGGCTGCATCACACTGCCTCTCCAACAGCGTGATGAATCGGACAAATAGATGGATAAGAGTGCTTACTTTCCAATGGACTCTCCTCAAAGCCATTCATGGTGTTGCACTCAGTTTGTCGGATAGTTGGCTTTGGAAAGTTACAAAAATTGCTGGACGCAACCTGGCAGTTCTGACTCTGGATTGAGTTACTGCTGCCCTAAAAGCTCCACAAAAACTAAGCAAGTAGACTTAAATAATTATTTGTCAAACTGCTATTTCCAAAGTCAAGAGTTAACATTCAAGCTCAATGATATAGAACTGTTTAAATATATAAAATTGCACAGTTTCTTTACATAGAAAGCAGAAACATCCAACTATCATTTAAATATAATCTAGAATTAGATTAATCTTTATTAAGGTGACTTTATTATTATGTGAGCAAGAACACCTAGAGGCTGTTCATTACACCCATCAGTACATTTTAGACAGACTTGAACAAATTTGCTGCTGATGGAGCTTTATAAGTAGTGGGGTGAAAATGTATCATTTGTCCTAAGGGTTACGGTAGCAAAAGATCATAAGATCATTAAAATCACAGAGGGTTATCTTGCGGGGATCATGAATGTGCTTTATAAATGTCATGTCAATCTGTTTATTAACTTATGAGATATCTTGAGTGGAAAGTATAACATTTGTCCTGGGGGTGACACTAAAAGAAAGCTCACTGTTGTGACTCGCCAGATTTGTTAATGTATTTCATGTTCATGCTTAGTGTTTCATGTTGTATTAGGTCATGCCTTAGTTTTAGTTTATGTTAAGTTAAAGTCACTCACGTCTAGTCTCGTCTTGCACTTCCTGTTTTATTTTGTACTCACCTTTCCCTCTCGTATCAGACCCTGACTTCCTCCCTTTCTGTGATTCTCCCGCCGTTGTGATTGTCTACCCCGCCCCTGATTGGTCTCACCTGTTTTCCCCTACCTCATGTATAAATAGTCCTTGTCTCCCTTTGTCCTGTGCCAGTTTGTCTTGTTCAGTCTGTCAGATGGCTCGAGTCTAGCGTTCCAGCAAGTATTCATGTTACCAGGTTTTGTTCAAGTCCGTGTCATTGTTTGATCCTCCTTGTGAGCGTTTTTGTTTTGTACTTTTGTATATCCTCCCTGAGAGAGCGCCTTATGTTTGATTGCTTTTGCCTCAGTAAAGATTTTGTTATACCCATAATATTGTCGGGAGAGTCGTGCAAATTGAGTCCACCAGTTTTTGTGGACAGTCATTTGTCACACAGTGTCCAAAATACAAAGGGTTCATCCTCTGGTGAGCATAAACGTGGTCTGGTTATTTCAAGTCAGTCTACTTATTAGATTTAGATTTGTCTTGTGTATGAGCGGAAATTTTGCCATTAGAGAAAAGATGAAGTGGGGATCATGAAAATCATTGGAAATCATCCACTTGGGACCATGAGTATTTAAAGCAAGTATGATGGCAATCTGGTGAGTAGATGTACTATTAGTAGATATCTTGTTGATGACTTAAGTGTTGGTCAGAAGGACAGACTGCTAAAACAGAATTGGTAGTTAAGGTAAAGCTGTGCACTAACCTGTGCTTTAATGAGAAGAAAAAACACGTCTTATAGAGATCTCTTTCCAGGTTTAGTCAAACATTGCTGTCATTATGACAGCTTGATGTCTGTATGTGTTGTTGATTAATGCCAGTGACCCAGGGATTACTAATGCAGCCATTAAGATACAATGAATCAGCTCTGGGACTTTCCTGACCCCGCTATATACTGGGCTCCCATTGGCTAATGACCAGTCACTACTGTCTTCACTGTAAACAAACTTCTCATTGGAATTAATTCATTCAGGATGCTGAGGATCTCATGGGGCATGTTTGCGTTGAACATGTCATTTATTCAGCTCTGATTGGACAGTTATTTTCTCATATTACCATCATACCGTCACATGACACAGTTGTTCTTTAGCAATGTGTTTCCATGCTTTGTTTTTCTTTTTCAAATCCCAGTAGTTTGTGAGTTATACCGAACAGAATGAACAGAAGCTGTTAAATGCTCAGCTTTTTTTCAGCCTTTCATTTTTGTTTAAGTACAATTATGCATTTGAGTGGAGTAGAGATCAACTATGAATGTATGTTTCACAGGAAATCAAAAGGAGCACAACTGGGCTTCCCTCTCACAAGACGTTTGACCGTTTCTCAGCTTCCACATGTTGCACTGCCTTTGAGTCTTTGAGCAGTGGTGGGCTTTGTCAGCTTATTTTTTGGTGATTGGCATCCTGTTGTGCCTCCAGTGTATGGGTTTGTATGTGTGAATGGAGCATTTCTGTCTGTCTAAAAACCTGACATCATGACCCCAACAGTTATCCTGTAGGCCTCAACTGACTCACTCTTTTCCAGCCAAAACACAAGGACTGGAGTCAGTAGCTCCTTTAATACACAATAACACTACAGGAGTTCCTTTGAAAAATGGGAGGCATTCATCACTGTCTGAGACCTTTGCAACCATTCAGACATAATCCATTATTTTGCTCTTTGATCACAATTACACTAATTATGGCTCCTCTATTACCTCAGTTTTTCATAAACAAGGAAGTGAGGTAAATGAGAATGTAGAGGCTTAGTGATTCAGAGTCTCTGAGTGTCTGTGAAATGTGATTAGAAATTTGCAGTTGACACACTGACTTTTGTACAAATTATTCTGGTTAATTTAGGAGGGGGGAGAGTGCTGGGTTGCAGGCATAAAGTGGCAGAGAGGGGAACCAAAGCTCAGTCCATATCGTTGATTTTCTGCAAACTGCTCCACATGCTCTTGCTCCCACAATTTTTTTTTTTTTATTAGATTGGTTGACCTACCCTAGTGCTGCAGAACTAATTTTACCAATATGATGAAGTTTTTGCTCTTTTAAAAGGTCACTCAGACTCCAATTACTGGCTCTCAACTTAAGCTTTTACTAAGGAAGCACAGAATAGGGAGTCAAAGTCCATGCAGCGACCCTTAGATGTCCTCTAATCACAGGCTGCAAACACACAATCTGTCTGTTCAAGTCAGTCTTTCCAGTAGGAGCCCCTCAAACTTCAGCCATCAGTCATGAATGGACCCTTATCTTGACATCAATGAAAGCTGCTCCACTGCTGCATGGCTTTCATGTGGCATTAAGGTTGGAGCATCCGAGATGATGTTAAATTCTCGATGGACACATGTAATGCAATAAAACAAGGTCAATATTGCTTGTTCTCTGGTTTTCTAAGGAAACCATAAGACTAGCTGTGATTTTCAGTTAAAAGTTGACCATATTAGGGCTGTCACTTCTTTAATAGATATTCTTCGTCATGCACACCCTTGTCAGTTTAAAAAAAAATCTGGTTCAAATGAAATAAAAACGAACTTGTTGATGAGCAAAGTTAATTTTTGATTTTTGGGAACAATGTTTTGCTTGATTTTTGAGTTTTGAGTGTTTTCAAGTGGACCCTGAGTTAAGATAATTCTGTTTAACTATTATGTCATTTGTTCAAATTCATTTGAACACAACCCATGTAGCCTAATCCTGAAATACATTGTGGAATTGACGCTAACCCTAACCTGTCTATTTGCTGCTGTCTCACTCAAGTGACAAGCTAATAGGTGACTTCAGATTTATTCTTGTGGTAAATTAATAGTAAAGCAGTTGCATTTATACAAGGCAGCAAACCGTCTTACCTTTATCCACAATTTTTCCATTCATGGTGTTGAATCCAAAATGCTTCTACACATTACATTACATTACATTGTGAATGAAATTGCATGCTTAAATTAGAGCCAACTCGGTTGGATGAGAAATGTTACATCTGCTGAGGAAATCATGTGATAAGGTTGAAAGCTCTGGAAAAAGCTAGTAGGTGGACCTTGAGTTGGGATTGTTTTGTTGAATTAAAAATGCCTAGTTTATTAATAAGGCAACAGGACATGGAATAGATCAGACTGACTGTGCGAACACCCCCTGCTGAAGTAGAAGCTATGGCCTGTTGTGCTTATACTTTGTAATTTAAATTTGATTAGATATTTACATTTTTTCACATTCAAATTATAGTTAAATTTCAAATAACAATAATGACAGCCACTGAACATATTTTAGAACAGAAAATTGTTGGATACTATACTCTTAAACCTACATTGCTGTAGTAAGTCAAAGGCAACTGGACCTGCCGTACATTCCTGATGTCTGAAAAAGAAAACAGAAATGATTTCAAAAGTCGACAGCAAGGCCAAAGCTCTACTTCAGCTTCACAATACAGTAAAGTGCTAATGAATAATTGAACTAGCTTCCTGTTCATTTACAGATTACCTCAGTCTCCAAAATGTTGACTCCACCCATCTGAAACTGACATGGCATTTAAGTTAGAATCCATGGGATTATGTCTTAATTTTAGTACTCATTAGGTGTTTTCGGGCCAAACAGTTGTGGGGACTGCCTGAAAGGATCTGTCCACTGGGGAGCTCCCCCAAGAACTACATACCTTTCAAGGGCTGGGAGAGTACCTACTTTGAAGTAGGAGCTAAAAAAGTCCCTCAAAACAGCATTCTAAGAACTTCGATCGTTCCCACTTCCCAGCGAACACAATATTTTCTAGCAAACCCTGTGGTCACAACTGAGACTTCTTTTTCTCTGAGGATGTTCGGTTTAACTTTGGGCTTTTATAGATGGCTGTCTTTTCTTTGTTTGTTCGGCTGTGGTTGCCATCATTCTAACCAACCAGTTATTAGGATAAGAGCTGATAACAGCATTTTATAACAGCAGTATATTCTGACCAGGTAAATCTGTGAGACTGTGCAGTTATAAATGGAGCGACGCCTGCGAGCTAGTTCAGGCAGTCAACTCGAGCTGCATTGCTACACATGTGACATACCTCACTCTCCTCAACCATCTACCGAACACACCCTCACAATTTGGCGGTCTATTTAAACTGCAAAATTTCCCATCTCTCCCTCCGCCTGTCAATGCCACTGCTGCCCTGCATCAGTATTGCCGCTTGTTCTTTCAGCCCCACCACCACCCCAGCATCCACCTGCAGGCTCCGGCTAGGGGGTTTAAGATATGTGCTCATCACTCCTCAATATATCATGTAAACACATTGGCTGGGAGTGATGAGGTCGGAGCCTAGACGCCAAACTCTAACTACGTTCTGCTGCATAATAATCATCTCAACGTGAGTTGTCTGACTGAATGATAGAAGTGGAATCACCTTGTGGATTAGCTGCAGTTGTGCTGTAAACTAATCCAGCAGGTTTCAGATTAAATCCAACCCTGTGGCACACAATGTAAAATACACTGTGGTGTGTAAGGCCAGGAGGAGCTGCTGCTGTATGTTTATGGTAATTATATTACCCTCTCAGAATTCATGTATAATGGTTTATTGATGTTAAAGTGCATCATTATTAGATGGTGATCTGGTGTTTGAGCTGCTACCTGTGATAGGTGAAGTAGCCTCAGGTGATGTTGTATTGATCTCTGTATCACTTTTCATTGACATAGGGCGGCTAGTGATTGATTTATTTATGTCTGTGTATCTGTCCTTTACACACACTATATCAGAGTGCTAGGAGAATTATGTTGACTCTTCTTGAGGATATTCTATATAATTTCCTATTTTCAGAAATACAGTGACCCAAAGAAGGTGTTACAATTACTGGATCAAAGAACATCTTTCTATTATCAGCTAGTGACATTTTGCAGTCTGTTTTAATTTGCTAATGTACCAGCTGTACAGATGTTAACTGTAAGCTAGCTAGCAACTTATGCAGTGACCCTGTGTGTGTGGAGTGTAAGCTAGAGTGTGTTGACAGTCCCTGACCTGACAGATCTCGAAACACAACAGAATCCCCAGTTCTTAATGTTACTTTCCTGAAGTTTCATTTTTTTTTCACACAGTCATGACCTACGTACAGCCTGGGATAAGCGCAAATATTTCGCTAAAGTTGAAAGGTTTTCAATTCGTGTCTCCAAATCAGTTTGCACAGCCTAGATTAAATTTGGATCAACTCACATCTTTCCATTGACTTTATATGCAGTCGTTTCTAAAAAAAAAAAAAAAAAGGTTTCAAATTCAGTCTGAAAACACCTTCAAAATTGTGATATTAAAAGAATAGTTCTACATTTTGGGAAATACACTTATTCACTTTCTAGCCAAAAGTTAGATAATTAGCCTAGCTTAGCATAAAGACTGCAAACAGGGGAAACAGTTAGCCTGGCTATGTTCAAAGGTAGATGTTTAAATCACACAAATCTCCCGCTGTTTATGTTGTAAACTTATTAACAGTATTTGTAATGATTGGTTAAAGCACCCAGTTTCACTATAGGCAGATTCCCATGGGCAAGGAAATAAAATCTAATCAATAAATAGAAACAATGCTGATTCCTTCCTGTAGACCCAACATGAAAACTAGTTTTGTTCAGTACATTTCTGCTGATCAGCCTGGTGAAGCCAGGTTGACCAGCCACTGTCCTCCCAGCTCCTCAGGACCTGCTGCTGACCGGACAACTGGAGAACAGACATGGCCCAATGGAGGTAGGACTCAGTGTGGATTGAACAATCTGGATGCTTCAGTAGCACTTACGTGCCGCTCACGCCTCGCTTTTGATGTGGATTCCTCACTAATTGACAAATTCACGGTGACAAGACAAGATGTATAACATGTTAGGCACCCAGCCAAGAAACGGTCTGGCACATAACCCCCCAATACCACGTGACATTTTTGTATAAAGAAAAATGAAGCAAATAGTGAAAATGAGTGCAGTTTATGTGTTAATTTCAGTCCATTCATGTGAGTGTACTTTTTTGAAAAAATTCACACATTTTCTAAACCTATACATATTTCCTTTAACATAATGTCACAATAACAATAAAGAAAGATAGAGATCATAAGATTGATCTGTTCTCACTTTGTTCATGTGGATCTTAATCCTTGATTAAAGAATGGACAGAACACCTGTTTAAAAAATAAAATCTTTATCTGTATTCTACCAATCAACTCTAACTGACCCCATCCCTATGGCGAGTAAATCTGTTTAAGTGGGAGAGTGTGCTCCAACATGTATTTCTCTTGGGTGTGAGTCAGAGAAAACAAAGCATCACATTCTGCTCAAAACCTGGAACACTTGTTGAGAAACGTGACCTGTGGTTGCTGGATTGAGTGAATGTTAAACAAACGTGCTCAGTCTGAATGATTGTCTTCCTCAAAGCAGCTCTCCAGACTCTTCCAGCACACAGTGCTGGTGTGCAGCAGATGGCATACTGGATGTTCATTGTTTTTTATTGGAAAACAGTGCTAAACTCCACCAGCACTGATGGAGAGCGCTGCTTGCTGCCTGCAGACACAGTGTGGCAACAAAAGTTTAATCTTCCCTTCTGCTGTCTATTGATGACAAACAGGTTTTGGAAATTCTACCAAATTGAAGGCACGTACATTTATTTATCAACATGTACTCCTTATTCTTTTCCAGGGAAGATAAATTAATGAAGAGCTTTCTTCGTCTGACATTTTGGAGTCTGGGGGGGGGCTTACTGCCAAAGTTAGGTTTAGCTTAACAACTTCACTTCCATGCTTGGCCCTCTTTGTAGTCAGCCTGGCTCTTCTGGCTTGGCAACAAACACACTATGACTTGGACTTCCTGTGAGAAACTCCTAAAGGGGCCTACGACAACAATAATAAGGCAACAAAAACACTGGCTACCTTATACATTTGGTTCAGTGAGGGGGGCCTGTCACAGTAGTAGGGCAAAAAAGGTGCTCCTGGGTCTAGTTGGCACTGTTAACTGTTTGCCACTGTAGCATTTATTTGCATCTACTCTAGCAGCATTGAGATGGAGAAGAAAATCATGGAATGTAAAACCATAACTGTAGGTTCTGTTCTACATGAGTCTAGATAAAAACTGAACAAAAATTAGACTCACTAGTTAAGATTTCATTTTCTTCCCCTGTAGCAACATGCCTCGCAACAACAAAGCCTCCTGTGTGTTTTCCATACAGAAGCTATTTAAAGGTCAGATCAGAAAACAATGACAGACAAATGACAGATTTTGTTGTTTAATTTGGAGGACTAGTTGTGTCTTCTGATCTGCCATGGCTATGGTTAGGGCGTTCTTAGGTGTAGGGACAAATATGTCTTGGCTAGGGTTAGGGGAAGTTTCCTGTTCACCGACCCTGACCTCTCTATAGCAGGGTCGAACAACTTTGCTCCTGACAGACAAGAGTCATAATTCATGTGGCCACTTTGTCAGTTAAATGTAAGCATTTGTTTTGTTTTTGGTATTTGAACAAACAATAAAGTGATGCAGTGTATTGTTTTATTTTGAACTGGCATCGTAAGTGCCCTGAGATAACTTTGTTATGATATGGCGCTATATAAATAAAACTGAATTGAATTGAATCGTACCACCTGGATAACTGAGATTACCCTAAATGTAAAAAATTAAGACTACATGCTGCTTTGAGCTTGGCTCAGCCATAACTACCACAAACAAAGGCTTTCTGTACTGTTGTGTGTGTGTGCTACTGGCAGACATTATGTGTGTCATGACCGCATAGGGAGCTGCTAACATCAGACGACATTGGGGTTAAAGGGAAAAATTCAATGTTTCCTGTGAAGCACAGATAGAAATTAATTTGTTTGTAAAAGTTTGGTGATGTGACGTGACGCTGGCCTGAGACAGGACAGCCTCTGGTCAGAGAAGTGGTCCGGATCCAGCTGCTCGGGCTGAGTGGTTAGTTTGATGTGTGGACAAAATGAATTGTGGCAGAGTGTCGGGATGTGGCGCTCCACAAAGACTGTTTGTTCAACCAACAATGTTTTATGTATGTGGTTAGTCTTTCATCAGCACACTCAGTATTCAATTTACATACTGTCTACTGATCCGGCACTGAATGTTAAGCTGTTTATGCTCTCTCAGCCACTTTATTCTGACACTGAGATGTGTGTGTGGAAGTCTATGCGTGTGTGTGTCTTAGACAGATTGCCCCCCCCCCCATGGTTGTGCAGTATTGTGTTCTGGTAGTAATGATGGGTTCTGTGCCTCCCAGTCTTCCTCCCAGCAGGACATACACATAAAAGGGTCCTTCTCAGGGCAGCCATGCGCGTGTCTATGTGTTTTTTGCGATTGTGTGTTTGTGTGTGTGTGCATATGTGTGCATCTTTGTGTGATTCTAAGAACATCATTTTCAGCGGTGCATGCTGATTGTGCCTCATACTGTGCGCGTGTCCAACCCATCAAGGTTCACATTGGTACGCTCGCTCTCTGTCTCTGCCTCTATCTCTCTCGCTCTCCTTTGCTCCCACCTCTCCCTTTTTCCATCTATCTTCCCGTTCCCCTATTTCTCCTCCCCGTATGACATTTCTGCTGTCCTCAGACAACTTCTCTACACTTCCCCTGTGTGTATCAGCTATTGGATTTTTACCAGGGGAGCCTCTCCTCTTTGCTACTGCAAATCGAAGCAGCCACACTTCAGAAAACAACAGTTCTAGCTTAGAATGTCATCAACGCCTACCAGCTGTGAATATCTTGGCTAAAGAGCATCCACTGTAGTTTGCTACCAAGGAAAAGAAAACAGAAAGAGGTAGTCGGTTGTAAAGAGAGTGAATGGGATGTTCCTCATTGAAAGTTAGATGAGTAGAAGGAACCCGTGTGCTTTGTCCATACGTATTGTAGTCTGGTTGACGGTGTTCTCTGACCTGTTAGGGTGCTTTCACACCTTGGAGCTGTTTGCCTGTTTGGTCCACATCAGAATTCAATTCGATAAAGCGTTCACACCAGCCTAAATGAACCAAACCAAACAACCATACAGAGCTTGAAAAGGAGGGTCTCGGGCCGCTTACAATCAAACTCTGGCGTGAAAGCAAAACAGAGCAAATACAGGATTGTAAGATATGAAGCTCTATCACAGCAGGAATACTGTACAGCAGGGTTCGTCAACTGGCGGCCCCCGGGCCACATCCGGCCTGCCAAAGCTTCCCATCTGGCCTGCAGAATATAAATGAATTCAGAAAATGCGAGGAGGAAAAAAATGCGCTGCGGTATTTAGGATGGTGGTGCAGTGGTTGGCAGTGTCGCCTCACAGCCAGAGGTTCTTGGTTCAAACCCACCGGCCGGGGGCAAGCAGTGCTTGCTTCACTGGTTGTGCACTGCATAGAGCTGGATAGATGAAGCTGAAATGAAATATTTTATTCTTCTATGAATGGAATGCGGCTTGTGCCATATTTTCACACAAGAATGGGGATAAACTTATAGCTCTCATTTAACATTTCCTTTTATTTTTTTCACATGCTCTTATTTAACATTTTGTTTGATTTATTTTTTTCACATACTTTTTGTGTGTCTGACAAACAATTCGAAAGGTTTTTCTTCCTGCTTCTTGCAAGCATTTTCCACCAATCAGGACACTTACAGCACCAAAACCGATTAATTCAGGACTGCATTCTGTAATTGCGTTTCATATGTTAAGTGTCTAGTTATCTTTATGGATATCCCATGTTTTTTAGAAATCTGTTTACACTGATAGGCTAACAAAAATAACATTCATTTGTAAAAAAAAAAAAAAAAAGGTGAAAATATTAAACAATAATAGGGTAATTAGGCCTCATATATATATATATATATATATATATATAAAGAAATTCCCCCACTCGCCCCTGTGGGCGGTCTATTCCTCCTTCAAGCTCGGGTCCCCTACCAGAGGCCTGGTAGCTTGAGAGTCCTGTGCAGTATCTTAGCTGTTCCTAGTACTGCACTCTTCTGGACAGAGATCTCGGATGTTGTTCCTGGAATCTGCTGGAGCCACTCTCCCAGATTGGGGGTCACAGTGTTACCACGGGGACCACTGTTGCCTTCAT